>APFE031575031.1:31175-41212 GCA_000404065.3 Pinus taeda | reverse complement strand
AAAATATTTTGGTTGTGAAATAAGTTATGGTTTTTGGGATTGAGGTATTGATAAGCCATGGTATTGGCTCATGATATTGCAGCAAAACCTATTCACAAGTTAATAACAAAATCAAAATATAACAAATTGAATTTTATTATTTTTATTACTAATTGACCCAACATTTAGATTTTTTCACTCATCCCCATAATTTTGACTTTTACTATTATTATTACTAGTATTCTTTAACTAAGCCCATATTTAGAATTGTTTACATACTTACATTACACCTACACATCTACTCTATACTCTATAAATATTGTATTTATTGTTTTTTAGGGAGGGAAATTTTAGCATTTTTGAAAAAAATCATCCTTAATTTTGATGTAACAAAGCCCTCCTCATTCCAATCTTCATTTCCTTTCTAAAACAAGTAGTATATTCTCACTTTTCATAGGGCGTAGGGAAAACTACTAGATATTTTCACTTTTCATAGGGCGGGAGGGAAAACGAGATTGAAGAGACTTGTGAATTAAGGTTTTACTAGTAGCAGATTGATATCGAACCCCACCATTAGATCTTCAATCCATTAATGGTGCCCAGTTATGTTTCATTTCTAACCTTGCTGCATTTTCACCCCACTTTTAGTCTTCCTCCACACAGGGAGGAGTACACACATCTCAGATCTCTGGTTTGAAAGTCACTATTTCTTTCATCCTTGCTTTTAAGTTTACGAGTAACATATTTTCACTTTTCACTGGTAGGGAAATTGAGATTGAAGATAATTTTTAATTAAGGTTTTACCAGCAGTAGACTAATATCGAACCCCACCATTGGATCTTCAATCCATTAATGGTGCCCGGGTATGTTTCAATTCTAACCTTGTTGCATTTCCACCCCACTTTTAGTCTTCTTCCAGACAGGGAGGACTCGTTCAAAATTCACTTTTTTTTCATGCTTTCTTTTAAGTTTAAGAGTAGCATATTTTAACTTTTCACTGGGTAGGAGGGAAAACGAGATTGAAGAGTGTTGTGAATTAAGGTTTTACCTGTAGCATACTGAGCTCAAAGCCCACCATTGGATCTTCAATCCATTAATGGTGCCCATGTCCCACCATTGGATCTTCAATCCATTAATGGCACCCAGGTATGTTTCATTTCTAACCTCACCGCATTTCCACCCCACTTTTAATCTTCTTCCACACAAGGAGGAGTACACACACCTCATATCCCCCACCATTGGATCTTCAATCCATTAATGGTGCCTAGGTATTTTTTATTTCTAAACTCACTGCATTTACACCCCACTTTTAATCTTTTTCCACACAGGAGGAGTACACACACCTCAGATGTCTGGTTCAAAATTCATTATTTTTTCATCCTTTCTTTTAATTTTACGAGTAGGATATTTTCACTTTTCATAGGGCAGGAGAGAAAATGAGATTGAAGAGAGTTGTGACCTAAGGTTTTACCTTTTCAATCCATTAATAGCACCTAGGTATGTTTCATTTCTAACTTTGTTGCATTTCCACCCCACTTTTAGTCCTCTTCCACACAAGGAGGACTGGTTCAAAATTCACTATTATTTTCATCCTTTCTTTTAAGTTTAAGAGTGGCATATTTTCACCTTTTACAGGGCGGGAGGGAAAACGAGGGAGAATAGGTAAAAGCATATGTATTTTTCCTTCTTTTATGGTTTGTGTCTATAGAGTTGATTTTACTAGATGTACATTATATACATCTCAAAATTTCTCTTTAGGAAATCCTATTTTTATTCTTTCCAAGAAGAACTCTCTGGGGAATCGTAATGGATGTTTCCCCACATTCATCGATGGCATCCCTGGTAAACCCATGGGCATTGATTAGTGCACCTCACCCAAGGGATTTAAAACAGGGCACCTGCCAGCACAAAAATAACCAAATACCCAGTAACATTAATGACATTGGGTTTGGCTAACCCCTTGGGCTCAGTAAATCATAATCAACTGCATTATTTTCCATATTAAGATATTGATCCTATTTAACATTTTGTTAGAGTAATCATAACAATCCAAGCCTGTTCCTATTTTGGTTTTTAATTGCTTCTTTAGTATGGTGACAGATTTACATGACAATATAGATGTTTATTTTTGTTAGTGTATATGTTGAAAAGAAGATGCTCTCTTACATTCTACCTTTTCTGTTATGTATTGATGGACTTCAGTTTCATTAGTTGTGAGCAAAGAACTATGTCAGGCATGTATACAAGGATTCTAGTATCACTATTTATAAACTGAACATTGTCCTTAAACAAGAAAAGTAGATCCTTAATGCTACATGTTTGTATCTTAGGGAACTTCCAATCCTAATAAATGAGGTGAAATTGAAGTGTTTACATAATCCAAATCTCAGGTTTTGTGAATTCACTCATATATGGTCCTGGAAAAGTGAAGTGAAATTTGATTATTTCATATTTGGTGCTAGAAGCTTTTGAGCAAATGGGAAGAATTTCTTTTAATTGCATTTAAATTTTCCAAAAATAATACTAAATTTCTCCCTGACTAAAATTCTCCCTGAAATGGCTTTGGGATTGAAAATTTTGTCAATATTTTTAGGGAAACAACCCAAAATACTCTTTCCATATTAGAGTTTTATAACACTAGGTACCAAACTAGTCTTCTATTTTGTGCCACAAATATGATAGAGTCTTCCAAGAAACTTATCAGAAAATTAGCTAGATGCGCTATATGGGCTAAATAATTTTTAATGAATAATCACTTAACATAAATGATATATTAGATTGCATAATTATAGAACTTAGAGGCATGAAATAAAGAACAAATCTCAACAAGATTGACATATTCTTAATTGAGTTAAATGAGACCAGGAATAACTTTGACTATAGGGTGTTGAAAATGGCACAAGTTTGTTCTAGTTGGATAGATTTAAAACTAAAAATCAGCAATTTTCTTTCTTGCATAGCTTGGGAAGATTTTGTATCTCAAGTCTCAACCTTATTGAATAATATGATTTATGCCTTAAAATGTTGAGTTATGTTGTGATACCACTTGCTAGTAACCTAAAAACTTTGGATGACAATTTAGTTGTGAATTTTACTTGCAAAATATATAACTGAAAATATAGTTAATTATCCTTTATGTATAATTTCCTTGAAATTCTGCTACTGATTGAAAGAGTAAATTTGAAACTAATTGTTGCATGAAGACAAAAAATATCTCTACGAATTTGTAGTGGAATATAACATAAATAAAACATAGTCACACTACAGCAAAAAAAGACAAAAAATTCTAGGGAACCCAACTAAGAAAACCCTCTGCTAGCTATAGAAATTTAAAATACTATCCATATTATACTTTGAGACACCTTCTTGAAGACCAAGTTCAATGATTCTTATTGCTTTCCATATTCATATTCATAAGCATTAGGGTAGTTGTTCATCAAATCAAAGTGGCTAGAAAGTGTCTCTTTGATTTTAGAAAGCAGATCAGGATCAACTTCATCCAAGAATCCCCTAGAGGGCTCATCAGCACTAAGAAGAAAGGTCTTTTTTTATTTTATTTCATCACATGCATCCATCATAATTACTAATTTGTCTTCATTTCTTTCACAGTAATTTTCAATGTTAGATGCAAAAGGTAATTTAGTATATGATATAATCCTTAGGTAACCAACCTCAGACATATTGTTGCTTAATTTATGTTCTTTGAAGTTTATTGAGTTTGATTTTTATCATGAAACTATTAGAAGCGTACTAGAATGGGTGAGTTGATTATCTTGATAACAATGTTATGGTTTGGTCTAGTCCTTGAAAGGAACTTATAGTTTATAGTCAAAATTTCACATTCCTTTCATTTCTTTATCTTCACATATAACAAATATCTTTATGTTATAGTGTCTAGCTAGATATATATAGTAACTGCCACTCAGAAGTTGGATGCCATCATTTTGGAGCTTGAGCTTACTCAACTTACCTTAGTTTGAGTTGAAAATGTCATTTGATCTCATTATATTATCTATTGCAGAGCATGAATCCAATTTATCTTTGTTTTAGTTAAAAATGTAATTAGATCTTGATATATCTTCTTTTGTAGAGAATGAATCCAATTTCTCATAGTCCATTTGCTTGAGGTTTAACAAAGCTACTTTAATTCATAAACTTACTCTTCATATTCTATTTGTTGATTGTGATTCTGCAAACCGCAACTGCATTGGAAAAGGGGCATATTTAATGAAGTGTGGAGGGAAAGGGAAGCTTCAGTTATGTCCTTCCAAACTTTCTAAGGTATGTAGTAAAATTTTAAAAAAGTTCTCCATGAATGTTGTGCTTTACTTTTTATTCTGATAATGGATTATTTATGTGATCTCCCATCTCTTACTGTTATGCTCTTAACTTGCAAGACGATACCTGAATACTAAATATGTGAAGAAATATACCTAGAACATAGAACATTAAGAAATAACAACAAGCATTTCATTATCCAGAAAGCAATGTTCACTTGCCTCTTCGAGGGGGCAACCTCCAATAGAGCTGAGCTCAATTACAAAATAAGACACGATGCTCCTCGAGGGGAGTCTCTATCCTTTATATAGGATTCATACAGGAAATACCATGGGGAAATACCATGGTTCTTATTAATACCATCTATCTATTACCATGGCCCATTTGCAGCTAATTGTGGTCCCTTCATTAAATGCGGGTTAACCACTTATAATTATTGATATGGGCTTTATTGACTCTTTACCTAACTATAACTATGACTTGATCCTATTACATAAATAAGGGGGTTAGGGTTGGACTCTAACATGCCCTCCCCCATAAGAATAGCCTTGTCCTCAAGGCTAAAGCTGCGGAAACTATTGAAAGATAGTAGTTGGTTCCTGAGTTGCATCTTCTGGAGAGGTGTCTTTCCACTTGAAGAGGACTTCCCTGATCGTGCGGCCATGCAAGTGCTGCTCTTGTATGTCAAAAACTTGTTCAGGTTGGAGCCAGATTGACCCTTCTTCATCCACTTCAGGTAGACTGGTTTGAATTCTGCAATGGCTCCCAATCACTTTCTTGAGGCATGAGACATGGAAGACTTGATGGATTTTTGCAGTGGGTGGCAAAGCTAACTTGTAGGCAACTTCTCCAATGCATTGAAGTACTTGATACAGTTCGTAGAATTTGGAGATAATTTTTAACAGCCTTGTCTTTGAGTGATGTCTGCTTATATGGTTGTAGCCTCAATAATACCTGATCCCCTTCTTAAAATTGGCATTCTGAGCGATGTTGATCTTCCTGTTGCTTCATGTGGTTTTGGGCTTGATGAAGATTCTCTCCAAGGTGGGCCACCATGGTTGTGCAGTTCTGTAGGAGTTGATCCACTGCTTGTACCTTTGAGCATCCCTTGATATAAGAAGTAGGGGAAGGAGGGAGTTGACTATAAACCACTTCATATGGAGTCATTTTGGTGGTGGCATGGTAGTTGGTGTTATACCACCATTCGGCTATAGGTAACCATTGTACCCAGAGAAGTTGTTTTTTGAAGTGAATACCTAAGGTAAGTCTCTAGAAATTTGTTCACTACTTCAGTTTGACCATCAGTTTGTGGATGATAGGAAGTACTGAGTTGTAGTTGGGTACCTTGTAGCCTAAAGAGTTCCTGCCAAAAGTTACTCATGAAGACCAGATCACGATTAGACACAATGGAAGTGGGCATGCCATGCAATTTGAAGATCTGATCCATGAAAGATTGAGCGAACAAAGCTGGTGTAAAAGGGTGGGGTAGTGCGTAAAAATGAACATACTTAGAAAGTTTGTCGATAACCACCATGATGACTGACTTGTTTCCTGACTTTGTAAGACTCGTAATGAAATCCATAGAAACCTCCATCCAGATTGAGGCCGGGATGGGCAAGGACTATAATGTGCCTAGGGATTTGACTGTTTCTCCTTTGTGGCACTAACAGATGTTGCATTCAGCTACAAAAGTAATGTCTTTTTTCATGCTTGTCCAGAAAAATGATATTCAAATGCCAACATACATCTTCTGAAAGCTTGAATGTCCTGTAGTGGGAGATGAGTGCAACTCCACCAAAACGTGGCTTTTGAGGGTGGATGTTGGTGATATTATGACTCTGTCCTTGTAGCGAAGAATCTCATCCTGCCACGAGTAGCCCATTATGGAATTTGGATATGCTTGTAGTTTATTAATGAGTTGGGAGAGCCAGGGATGTGAAAACCATTCCTTGCGAGCCTCTTCATCCATTCTTGAATGGGAAAGGAAATTACGAGCAGGCTACTTTCCACCTCAAATTGGTGGGATAACGCATCTGCTACAATATTTTCATTCCCTCTCTTCTAAATGATCTCATAATCATATCCCATCATTTTTGTAAGCCATTTATTTTGTTGTGGCAAGGGTATGAATTGCTCCAAAAAATATTTAAGGCTACGTCGCCCTAATAAGTATGGTCACTAGGTATCTGCTATATGTAAGATGGCCATTATCTCCTTCTCATAGGTAGATTGTCCCAAATTCTTCCCACTTAGTTGTTGGCTCGTGAAGGCCAAGGGACAACCTTCCTGCATTAAGACCACCCCAATACATGCACCAGAAGCATCACATCCAATCACAAAAGATTTGGTGAAGTTGGGTAATAAGACAGGAGTGGAACACATGGCATGTTTGAGAGCTATAAAGGCTTGTTGTGCTTCACCATTCCAGAGGAATGAATTTTTATTGAGGAGTTGAGTGAGGGACCTAGCAATGCGACCATAATTTTAGACAAATTTGCGATAATAGCCTGTGAAACAAAAAAATCCTCTCAAGCTCTTCAAGATCTTTGGTTTAGACCAATCCTGCATTGCCTGGATCTTTTTGGGGTCCACCTTGACACCTTCATGCCCCACAATGTGGCCCAAATACTCAACTTCTTCCGTGCCAAAATAACACTTGGACATATTGACAAATAATTTATGCTTGTGGAGTAGTTGTAAGAGTAGATCTACATGCTAAAGATGTGTGGCCTAGGTGGGACTATAGATGAAAATGTCATCAAAGAAAACAAGGACCAATTTTCTCATATATGGTTTGAGAAAGTGGTCCATAAGGCTCTGAAAAGTGGATGGGGCATTACAATGACCAAATGGCATGACCAGGAACTCATAATCGCCTTCATGAATTTGGAAAGCAGTCTTTGGAATGTCTACTTCTTTCATGCGAATTTGGTGATAGCCCGAGTGAGAGTCAAGCTTAGTAAAGAATTGAGCCCCATTTAGTTCATCCAGCAAATCATCAACAACCAGTATGGGAAAGTTATCTTCGACCATCAACTTATTGAGGGCCTTGAAGTCTGGACACATAAACCATTCCCCAACTTTCATGAGTACCATGACCATCGGCGATGAATAAGGACTAATGCCGGGATGAATGACACATGCTTCCAAGAGTTCCTTGATGATTTTTTCAATTTCATTCTTTTAGGTGAACAAATATCTATGTAGGCACACATTTGGTGGTTGGGCCCCTGTGACCAAAGTAATGCTATCATCATGTTCCCCTCTCGAGGGTGGAAGCACGTGAGGCTTGTCAAAGACTACCAAATGGTTGTTTAAGATATGTTGCATCTCAAGATGAATATAGAGAAAATTGGATTCGAAGGCCTAAATGGCATTAAATTGGGCTATAACTCCATGGTGGCCCTTTTTAAAAAAAATTTCCATCTGATGTGAGCTGATGATAGAGGGGGCTCCCACCTGGAGTCCACAAAGGGTATGTGTGTGGTTGTTCTACTTAAAGCTCATATATAACTCCTAGAAATCCATTGTGATTGGGCCAAGTGTGCGAAGCAATTTAGCACCTAAGACAATGCCACACCCTCCCATGTGTATGGAAATCATGTGGGTCTTTAACTGATAATCCCCCATTTGAAGTTTGACATTTTCACAATGGCCTTCACATTTCATTGTACCCCCATCAACAATTTGGACGTGGAAGTTAGAAACTGCTCGGACAAAAGAATGCACTACTTCCGCAACTCTTTGATTGATAAAGTTATTTGTACTGCCACCATCGATCAAGACTACTACCGGGCGATGCTTAATAAAACCTCTGATTTTGAGAGTTTGGGGAGAAGAAATCCTAGCCAAAGCATGCAGCGAGATAACTAGTTCTTCAGGTACATTGTCCTGCTAGTTGTCCTCTTCTTCCTCCTTTGGTTCCTCAAGTGGTGGGGCTTCCTCTGATGAAGAGTGATCAGTAGCATCAATTTGAAAGAATTTGGGCTCCTTGCACTTATTCCCAGGGGATTATTTCTCATCACAGTAGTAAGACAATCCATGCTTTCTTCTTTCTACCATTTCTGTTGGTGACACCTTTTGAACCTTAAGTGTTTGGGTAGTGTTTTGAGCCTGGGTGGGGTGAACCTTGGCTATGGAATTTGGGCGATTGGAATGGGCCGCTAACACATGTTCTACTTCACGAGTTATCCTGCAAGCATCTAGCCATTAGATAGGGTGTTGCAGTCAGACGTGGGCTTGTATGGCTTCTTTGAGACCACTGACAAAACATTCCAAGTAGAACTGATTATGTAGACCTCTTATGCGGAAGGATAAGGCTTCAAAGGCTGTAATATATTCATTCACCATTCCCATCTTTCGGAGCTTAGTGAGATTACCCAAAAAGTTAGATTCATGGTCAAAGTGATCCGTAAGAGATTTTTTGAATGTCTGCCAAGTTGAGGGCCTTCCATAACAACGTTGATGCCATTGCCACCATTACCATCTTTGATTGTCCAAGTACATGCTACCCACACTAAGCGGAGTTGCATCATCCATGATGTGAGTCAATATGAAATATTTCTCAATTTTTGCTATCCATGTGGTTGAGTGACATCCCTCAAATTTATACATGTCCAGCTTGGGTGGTTGTGGCTGGGATTGTTGGTCGGTGCCAAAGAGGTGAAGAGACTAATTAGACTTGCCCTCAATGTTTTCAATGCATGCCTCCACGCATTCCTCCATATTGCCCTTTAAGAGTGTTTCATTTAAGTTTTTCAACTGCAACAATACATCTTTCAATTGTGATTCAAGGTTTTCAATCCTATCATTGGCCATAGCTTGAGCTCTAGTTTGTACCATGGACCGATCTGATGTACTTGAAATTTTGGACCGCCTGAAATGTTTTTGCAGTAACAATTAAATGGTACCACCTTGCTCAGCTCATCGACCTGATTCTTATGGGCTAAGTCTTTAATAAGCGTCCTAGGGGGTCTCAGACTCTACAAAGTTTTACTCCTTGCTTAGGAATACTGCAGTGGCCAAATCCCAGAAAATTCAACGCTACCTAAAGTGTTGCGTAAATCACGCCCAGGTATAGGAACCCACACAATTAGTCAGATCTAAAATGGTGGATCTGATTGTTGTGATGGCTGCAAAGCCCAAACTGCTAGATCTAGATGGCAAATCTGATGGATCTGATAGATCTGAATGGCTGATCTAATAGATCTGAATGGCGGAACTCATTGCTACTGTTGCGACAAAACCACACTTGCAAGATCTGATTTGGCAAAGATGATGCTTGATCTAGAGATAGAGAACGGAACTATGGTCTCCAGGAATGTCAGGTGCTACATATCGCAATATACATAAGAGTCTGACAATAGTACTCGGCCCAATCTTTCAGGGCACTAACCAAGGAGGATCAACTGTACCCTTAGTTGTATAACCTGACTACCCTATCGTATGCATGAGTAATCTCCCTGAGTGTTGTTCTCAGTGTATTGTAGTAGCAAGATGCCCGACGCTTTGTCTATGGCAAGGTATTAAGGGAGCTAGGGGGCTTCTCATGTATCCAGAGGTACTTGGAAGACAGTCAATGCACGGTTATATCCAATGTGCTACTACTCGAAGGGGTACCCACAGGGGTTACAAAGGAGTCCAACAAGTGTGACCACCTCTTGTATTTCCTACGTGCATGCCTCCCCAAACCCGCATGTTTATGCGCTCAATGACAGATCCCATGGTTCAAAGACGCGGGAACATGTCTCTAAGAGAGGCATCGGCATAGATCACATGAA
>APFE031575031.1:19868-30877 GCA_000404065.3 Pinus taeda | reverse complement strand
CTTCAACTTGTCCTAACGATGAACCACACTAGTTGGTTCGAAACGCGTCGACAAAAGTCTATTTCATGTGATCTACGCTGAAGCCTCTCTTATAACTATGATGGATCACAGAAGCCTCAATTCTACAACATGTCTCTAGCCAAAAAAAAAAATTGCTAAAAATTTGAGATCCCACTTGCCCTGGAAAGCACTCTCATACCACTTGTTATGATCTTAACCTATAAGACGATACCTGAATACCAAATATGCAAAGAAATATACCCAAAACATAGAACAATAAGAAATAACAACAAGTATTTTATTATTCAGAAAGCAGTGTTCACTTGCCTCTTTGAGGGGGCAACCTCCAATAGAGCTGAGATGAATTACAAAATAAGACATGATGCTCTTCGAGGGGTCTCTATCCTTTATATAGGATTCATACATGCAATACCATGGGGCAATACCATGGTTCTTATTAATACCATCTATCTAATACCATGGCCCATTTTCACCTAACTGTGGTCCCTTCATTAAATGTGGGTTAACCACTTACATTTATTAATATGGGCCTTATTGACTCTTTACATAACTATAACTATGACTTGATCCTTTTACATAAATAAGGGTGTTAGGGTTGGACCCTAACACTTACACACAGCTAGAGTCCAAACATACATGGTTTTTTGGGATATGTGGACAATGGATAGATTTACGCTAACCATTTATGTAGAAATTTACATTTTAGAAGATCAAGCATTTACAATTGAATATTTCATTGCCACTAAATTAGAGTTGAAGAGTCGGACTCCTATTTTTCAGGCGTATACCTCATTTTAAAATCAATTTATTGCCAACTCTATATAGACCTTCCATGGGAGGGCAAAGGGTGATCACTACGATTTCTTAATCTTTCTACAGAGCAAGTAAAGGTTCCAAATATGTATAAATTAGTGGCTCCTTGGAGAATCCTAAGAGTGGCACTATTGTAGCAACAATAAATTCTTTTATTTTGAGTTCTTCATTATTGCATCCATAGTATATTGTTTATTCCATAAAATACCTCAATAATGTATGACCAAATTACACTTAAGCCTATCATAATATCTTGACTTACCCTCTTTTACAGGGAGACTAAAGTGCGTGTCAAGCTTCCACATCACACTTGTATCATGCAAAGTTTAATTGGGACAAGTTTTGTGGATCTAAGTAGCAAGATACCTGTTGGAATTCAAGAGGCAACAATACTACAAAGTGGGAAAGAGGTTTCGCAGTTAACCTGGATTTCACATTATGGTTGGAGTAGGTTTGTTGG
This sequence comes from Pinus taeda, assembly GCA_000404065.3. NCBI lineage: Eukaryota > Viridiplantae > Streptophyta > Pinopsida > Pinales > Pinaceae > Pinus > Pinus taeda. The sequence goes on along the minus strand of APFE031575031.1, from coordinate 29,583 downwards.
AAAGATGCTGGATACCCCAACTTCCTTTTTAGGACTGAGTGCAAGATTGAATCCTTCGACATATTCCTCATTCAACTATCATTAAGTGATGGGTTTTCACAGAATTGTTGCACACATATAAACTTTACTAGAGTTGTTCTTGAGTCTTTGGAGGTGGTTAGCTTTTCAAAGCACACATGTACAAGAAGAGGAGAAAAAATGTGCCTGACCAATTTGAAGTTATCTACTTGTGAGTAGGGCATTCCCATTCATAAACCTGACGACTTGCTCTACATCTTTCTAGTGAACAACCTTGGGATTTGCCATGAATCATGAGACAATGCCAACCCCAAAACTATAAATTTATTATTTAAATCTATACCCAATAGATTAGAATTTGCACAAGGAGAACTCCATTCTTGTTTCAAAAGAACCTGCAATCAACTTGTACCATGCTATTTAATATTTTTTGTATTTATTTGCATCCATGGTCTGTGACATAAAGATGCAATAGCTACCTTGCATTTTCTATACTAACACTCCTAAAAAATAATAAAGTATGCCCAAATATATCATTTCAAATGATCTATGTAGCTAACCTTTTGGTTTTTCAATTATAAAAGTTGTTACCTATGTTGATGAAACCTTCTACAACCAATACCATAGTGAGAATATATGTTATAGTTTTATCCGTGTTTCTCTAAAGGTGTTTCTCCTTTAGTAGAGCAGTAATACATTGTAATTTCAATTTAGGGGAGAAGTGTATGCAGTGGCAACCTTGGCTTATGTGTAGATGGGTTGAATTCACATTAGACTCTATCTGTTGTTTTGAAGGTGTTTCTCCTTCAACAATACTTTATCTTAGTAGATACTTTTGGTCTACACCTTTAGTAGATGCATGCAGCCTTGGGATACATGTTGTAGACTTTAGTTTTCTTATGAGATTGTAGTAGCGATGAAAGAAGTGCATCGATTTTAGGCATATTTAGTATGCTTTTATTGTTTGACTTAGATGCTCACTTTTCTTAATTTAGGTGTTTTTGTTAGTTTTGTTTTACACACAGATTTATCTTTAAGAAAAGTGCACGGTGGAGAAGGGTTCTATATTTTGAGCAGGGGGCACATTTCTAGGTAGGAGGTACTCTATTCCAGGAAATTTTTTCCATGCAAGTTAGGTGCTTTATCTGAGAATCCCAAGAGGCACTACTGTAGCAATAAGAAATTCATTTATTTTGAGTTCTTCATTAGTGCATTGATAGTATATTGTTTATTCCATGCAATACCTCAATATTGTATATAGCCATATTTAGTATGCTTTTATAGTTTGACTTAGATGCTCACTTTTCTTAATTTAGGTGTTTTTCTTAGTTTTATTTTATGCACAGATTTATCTTTAAGAAAGGTGAACAATAGAGAAGGGTTCTATATTTTGAGTAGAGGACACACTTCTAGGTAGGAGGTACTCTATTCTAGGAAGCTTTTGCCATGCAGGTTAGGTGCTTTATCTGAGAATGCCATGAGGAACTATTGTAACAATAAGAAATTTGTTTATTTTGAGTTCTTCATTAGTGCTTTGATAGTATATTGTTTATTCCATGCAATACCTCAATATTGTATGATCAAATTACAGTTAAAATTGTCATAGTATTTTTACTTGCCCTCTTCTAGAGGGAAGCTAGAGTGTGTGTCAAGCTTGCACGTCACAATTGTATCATGCACAATTGAAGGATGTAAGCAGCCAGATACCTGTTGGATTTCAAGAGGGAACTATACTACAAAGTCAGAAAGATGTTTCGCAGTTAACCTGCCTTTCACATTATGGTTGGAGTCAGTGTATTAGTAAGATACTAGATACCCAAACTTCATTTTTATGACTGAGTGCAAGATTGAATCCTTCGACATATTCCTCACTCAATTGTCATTAAGTGATGTGTCTTCTGGAAAGTGCTTCACATCTATAAACTTTACCAGAGTTATTATTGAGTATTTGGATGCAGTTATCATTTCAAAGCACACACGTAAAAGAAGACGAGAAATAATATGCATGAATAATTTCAAGTTATCTTCCTACGAACAGGGTGTTCCCTTCCATAAACCTGATGAATCTCTCTACTTCTTTCTAGTTAACAAATTTGGGACTTTTCCTGAATTGTGAAACAATTTCAACCCCACAACTGTCAACTTCTTATTTAAAGTTATACTCACTAGATTAGAGCCTGCAGAAGGAGAATTCCATTCCTATTTCAAAATAACCTACAATTGACTTATACCATGCTATTTAATATTTTATGTATTTCTTTGAATCCTTGGCCTGTGACATAATGACACAACAAGATACCTTGCATTTTCTATACAAACACTCCTAAACAATAATAAAGTATGTCCAAATCTATCATTTCAAATTATCTATGCATCCCACCTTTTGGTTTTTCAATTATCGATTTTGTTACTTATATTGATGAGATCATCGACAACCGAGGCCACATTGATAATATCTATTGGAGTTTTAACCATGTTGCACTAAATGTGTTTTTCCTTTAGCAGAACTACAATATATTGTAGTTTCCATTCAGTTGAGAAGTGTACCTAGTAGCAGCCTTGGTCTGTGTGCAAATGGTTTGAATTCACAATAGAATTTATCTATTGTTTTGAAGGTGTTTCTCCTTCAATAATACTTCATCTCAGTAGATCCTTTCAATCTACACCTTCAACAAATTCATACAACCTTGGGGTACAAGCTATAGATTCCAATTTTGTTGTGAGGGTACAGAAATGATGAAAGAATCACATCGATTTTATGTATCTTATTATTATTGTTGTATGAAAGCATGCTTGTCTAGTGTTTCCAAAACTTATATAGAGCCATATTTATTATACTTTTATAGTTTGTGTTAGATGATCACTTTTCTTATTTTAGGTGTTTTTCTTAGTACTATTTTATTCACATATTTATCTTTAAGAAAAGTGCACAGTAGAGAAGGGTTTTATATTTTGAGCAGGGAACACTCTTCTAGGTAGGAGGTACTCTATTATAGGGAGCTTCTGTCATGCATGTTAGGTGCTTTATCCTAGACAGAGTTCCAAGTCCTTACCTCCTTGACAAAGTCCCTGCTAGACAAGACACCGGTGGATAGAGTTCAAAGTCCCTAAATTTTCCAAAAACCCACCTGACCCTAGCTATCTAGCTTAAAATTCTTTACATTACAATCATCTCTTAGCTATGATTTCATAGAGAGAGCCCTCTCTAGTTTGGTAATGCTAGCTACCAAACTAAAATCTTGGTATGTGGTTACCTCCGTTGATGTCTTCATCAGCTTGGGACATTATGGAGGATAATAGAGGGCACAACAACTAGGGAGTGCCAAGATGTTCTAGTGAATCTAAGGTTCCCAAGTCATGGAAAAATGCAATGTTAGTTGTGAGGTCATGATTGCCAAGGTGTGTTAGGGAATGCTAGGGCATGGTAAGATGTTCTAGATAGTACGAAGACATGTCAAACAAGCTAATATGTGCCAAGTGCTAAGGCATGCCAAGATGTACAAGGGTTCCAAGTCCCTGCCTCCTACTCTTCCATATGATATCCGCTTATGACATTTCCTTTGCAATATTTGGTGCATTTGATAGTTATAGGTCATTTATAGGTTATAAATGTCTTAAGAGTTTCACTTCTAATTGAGTATTCAAGTGAAATATTGATTCTCTTATACATAACTATTTTTCCCTCCACCCAATTTTCAGAACTTTAATAACCATTAGGTAGGGACCTACATCTTCGATGTTGCTTTGCTTCTTTAGTAAAATATTCTTGAGACTTTAATTTATTGAAATTTGTAGAATTTACAATTTATGAAGTTTCAAGGTCTAATTTAAAAAAATATAATTCTTTAAAGGGTGCTAGCTCAATGGAAGAGAACCTGCTTTACAAACAGGAGGTTGGTGGCTCGAATCCATCATGCCCTGACATCCATATGGAATGGAGATGACCAATTTTTGGTGATAGAGTCTCTTTCAACCATCACCAATGAGCTTTGGTGACATTTTTCGACCCTTACCAAAAATATGAAATCGTGACGATCAACGAATGCCACCATATATACGCATCAATAATGATGGCCGTCAAAGGTCTGTAACCATAAATCATTGTTGTTTATATTAAATGGTGACAGTTGTTTTCCATCATTATACTTATTATTCTTGATGGACATTGAATGTCACCACAACACCTATACCCTCTAACAATGCAGCTTTTGGTGACGGTAAATCGACATCACCATATATATGCACCAATAGTGATGGCCATTAAAGATCTGTCACAATAAATCATTATTGTTCATATGAAATGGCCATGGTCATTATCCGTCATTAAAATCAATATTCATGATGGACCTTGAATGTCACCATAACACCGATACTTTTATCGACGCCACCTTTGGTGACATTCAATTTTTGGTGATTGAAGCTATGGTCCATCACCATTGCACATATGCAATGGTGACGGTCACTATCTGTCATTATAAATCATTAACTTTGAATGTCACTACAACAGCTGTACTTTTGATGACGCCACCTTTAGTGACATTTAGTTTTTGGTGACGGAGGCTATGGTCCACACCATTGCTCATATGAAATGGTGACGGTTGTTATCCATCATTATAAATCATTACTGGTGATGGACTTTGTATGTCACTACAACACCTATACTTTTGGCGACGCCACCTTTGGTGATGTTCAATTTTTGGTGACGAATGCTCTTTTGACTGTCACCAATGACTTATGGGGACATTTTTCGCCCCTCGCCAATGTCTTTTATTCTTGTAATGAAGTTCCATTCCAAAATGCAAGAACTATATATCAAAATAGTTGGCAAGATCAATTTCCTTAAAACAAAAGATGGCTGATAATCCAAAATCTCTCAAGAGAATACCCATATTGCATTGATCTAGACTAATCACTTGTAAGCCATAAACATTTTTGAAAATGAATGTTTATCTTAGAAGTGCCTTTCCACTAAAGTGCAACCCTTCATCATTCTAATAGAGAAACTATTATCCATAAGTCACATTTCAAATGAAATTTGCCAACAAGCCCAATTGAGTCAAAACAAGAAAAATTTGACCATATTGAAACTCTAAAGAGAATTCCCACATTGCCTAATCCTAATTGTTTATAGGACATTAACTCTATAGAGAATACACATATTTCATTGATCCCAACAAATCACTTCTACGCCATAAACGATTTAAAAACTGAATGCTTCTCTGAGAAGTGCCCTTCCACTGAAGTCCAATACTTCACAATTGAACATAGCAACTCTTAATCTATAAGTCACATTTCAAATTCACTTGGCCAACAATTTCAATTGACTAAAGATAGGAGAAGGTTAACCTTATAAAAACTCTAAAGAGAATTCTCACATTTCCTAATTCTAATAATTGATATGCCATTAAAATTTTCAAAATCAAGCATGTTATGCTCTCCCACTTAAGTCCAATCCATCACAATATCGATAGAAAATACATTTGAAAAATACCATTTCTCTTTCTCCTGATCAATATCATCTACATAAAATCTAGTATTGTCCCACACTACTCTACTCAACTTACCCAGATCGTATGCATTTCTAGTCATTCATTACTCGACAAAACTCACTGCAAAAGCAAACAAAAATCTACCAAAATAATCCATAATCTTCACCTACATTTGCTTGGGCTTATCGTATGGATTGTCCCCAAGTCACACATTATGAATAGTTGGAAACAAGCGAGGTCTAGAAGGTTGAACTCTTTTCACCATGTCAAGCTTTGCAGGAGAACGGGGTTATGATTTTGTGAGCCTTTGTGGATATGGAAAAAATACAACCATCTAAACTTTTATATGAAAATAATTAGAGAATATATATGTTACTAATACTTGAACATATTATTTTTTGAAAATTAAAAAAAAAAAAATTACAACGTTTTCAAAACATCAAAGGAAATTCATTAAATATTTTCCTGAAAAATATACTATTATTTACTCAATTCCAACTGATCTCTCCTTTTTAATATTTTAGATATATTCTTCCCATTTAAGATGGTGTAAAAATAATGAGGGATAAAATGCATTAAATTTATTAGTATTACATATATAGAAAACATGTAAAAGTAAAATCTAATAATATGAGTAACAAAGACTCACAAATCAATTCCATTTTAAAGAATGAGAGGTTGGATATTAAACGTAGGTTTGAAGTGATCTCCACATAACACATAATAGAAAATTTATGTCTCAATCACTAAATCAATCTATTTAAGATTGGAAAACGTATATGTTACTTTTCATTAACATTATTTCCGTGTTTACAAATCATTAATAATCGTTTCTTAAATATTTTATGTTATCAATTAATAAATTCAACTCTAGTGCATGGCTCTCATGTGTAAAGAGGAAATTCAAAGGTTCAAAGCCAGAAATCATGACACAAGGCACAAGGAGGCTTTCAATGCTGCTAAAAAAAATGTGAGATGACATATAATATTGCTTGGATACTATTAACCTATAGTTTTTTAATGAGAGACTGATACATATATCCATTTATACAAGTGGGCCCATTTTCCTCATATACATTTTAGATTGATTGTAGAGAACAAGAAGATAGCAACAATTGAGGAAGTTAAACTCATGGTAACTCTCTAACTCTCTACATTTGTATTTTCTTATAATTTGATTATGACAATAAAGAGTAGGTTTACATGAAAGGTTGGAATCTGCTACTATACAAAGAACTATAGTTAAGTACATGATTCACTTGTAAGGCTATTGAAAATTATAAAATTCCCACAAAACAATTGTATAATGAGTTATTTCTTGCTCACTCAATAGTTTGTATTTGATCATTTTTCATATTCCCTATACTGCATTATACATTTCCCACCTTTCACTTTTATAAGGATATGCTACTATTACAAGTGTTTATATAGATTTCATGTGAGTTAGGATTTATTTCCATATCCCATATATGAATGGACACAATATTGTTACTTAGTTATCTCTTGTTGATTCATATATTAAACCTAGTCATGCTTCAACCATGCCTACAAAATCAAATTTTCTTATGAATGTCTCATAAGTATCGTTATTGATAGACACATATAATAAGGTAACGCACTTGATATAATATGATGTTATCATAGTTTCTAAAATTTTAATTCAGAATGATTTCTTTTAATTAATACATATTTTTTTTTTAAAATTTAAGGTCAAGTGTGTATAACAATGGTACGATATTTGTATATTTCCAAGAAGCATGGTTTCATGTGGTATGGAAAGTGTTTTGAAAATATTTCTTATACATTCTTCACTTACTCAACACCTAGAAGTTATAGGTTTTCTTCTGAACTTTATAGACTTATAAAATGTATATGGATCATATGGTCAATCATTTCTAAGTGACAATGTAACTCCTACTTGGCGAAGTAGTTTCATAAACATGAAGGAGGGAGTAAACCCTTGATGATATGTCATTTTTTTTATATAGAGTTGTGTTTGTAGATTAATATAAGAAACTTTTTTGAATTCAAGTCTCTAGATTAATTTAAAAATAACATAAGTTAACATTTCCACTTCGAACTTCCCATCATTGAGAGATCTAAAATTTTTAATTCTTCATTTAAATCATAATGTGAAAAATGAAAGAAAGAGATTCCAATTATAAAAGGTTACCCGGTGAAAAAATCATTAAGATTTCCCTTTTACTCAAATTAGACTACATTTAGATCTCTCTTTTCCATATGCTACATACTTATGACATTTCTTTTGCAATATTCAATTGTTAGGTGTTAATGAAATTATAAACCACATCCTTATCTTCTTTTCCATTCTATTACATTCTAGATGTTGATATTAATATACCTGAAAAATCAATTAATTTATATTAATTATGTTAGTTTTATTGTAAAGTAATTAACTGAAATTTTAATATTTCACAGTTATATATCATTTATTAACCCAAAATATTATTATAAATATAAATAATTTAATTATTAATTATTATTATTATAAATATATATAGCTAATTATTAATAATTAAGTTTCACATACCTGATTCTACGTAGAGATGCATATTATCATGTAACTAATGGTTAGTGATTAAGTGGAACGAATGATTCCTCAAAAGGAATCTTTATGGAAATTTAATTTCCGTTTTACTCAATAAAGACATTCATCGTAAGGAATAAGATTGAACAAAAGCCAAGCCATTCACCAATATTAACGGAGTTAACCATCGCATCTACTCATTTCGATTAATTAGTTACGAGTTTATCTCAATATTTTTATAATAATATTAATTCAATGTAATTTTTATATCATCGAAAAAATAAGATTATTTTGTCTATCTAAATTTAATAAATAATATATTTAAATTTCTAGTTAAAATATTGTCACACTAACACATGTGCTACATCAATTTATATATCACCACTTCTCTATTGTCTCACAACGAGTCACATGTAGCTTCGCTTGGTTTTTTATATATATTCCTTCGTGTCACTCACACACCGACAAATGGTTTCAGTTGGTTTTTATTTTTAACCTAGAGGTTTTCTTTATAACTAAGAGCAAAAGTATAGACGATATGGTGTTTAATTTTTTAAATTTACATTTATATAAATTATTAAATGTTATAGTGTAAAACATAATAGAAAATAGTAAATATAATTATATAAATTAAATTGTCGATAGATATGATATCAAAATATTTGTGTTATGAATATTGAAAATAAAATAAAAAATATAAAATAATTTAATTTTAATGAAATATTTATATATATATATATATATATATATATATATATTTCACATGATAAAGCTCACATCATTGAAGGGAGGCCACAAGTGGAAAGTAAAAATAGGATTATTCCTTATTTCTATGATAGGTATTGGTACATATTTATAGTTGCAATAAAAATGAGATCTCGGGGATTTATGATCTATGGCAGTCTCTGGCCCATCATTGTAGCCTTTCCAATTCCTTATCTAGAAACTGTTTGTTTGGTTCTTTCCTTGGCCCTTCAAACAATACTGCACTGTACATTATTGGAAGGGCATTTCAATTTGAAGTAGATGATATGCAAAGTTCTCTAAATTCATAGACAAATTCTTATAGATCATGACACGAGCATAATCGACATACTTAGCACTTGTAGCAACTTCAGCATCAACTAGGTTGGACTCGTAGAGAATTAGAGGAGTTCAAATTGCATGGTTTTACAATGCCATGCTCCCCTTCCTTCATTGTTGACTCCCTTTCACGTGAACAGGAACATATATCTTTAGTCGTTCCAAACTTTAACAACTGTTGGAGATCAGATGCACAACAAACAATAAAACATATACACAGCCATAAATCATGCACAGGCAACACAAGAATTTAACGTGGTTCACCCAACCAATCTAGGCTACATCCACACAACATAGGCATCGACAATCTTATTAATCAAACAGGAGATTACATAATTAAATCCTCACAAACTCTCACACCTAAAAACAATCCGTATGGATACCTGTTATATAGCAAGGGGAATCTAACAACCTCATTAACTCACTTTCATCAAATATAGGAGGCATTAATCATCTCCCAACAACCTGGAGCTAATCTAGGAACTGATTCCTATTGTTGTCATCTACTGAGATTTTTCTTATCTTATACAAAACAGAAAATCTCAACAATTTCCACCTTGACAACAATTAGCCTGAT
>APFE031575031.1:0-19385 GCA_000404065.3 Pinus taeda | reverse complement strand
GCATACATTAAACATCCTACTACATTGACATATGGAATTCGAGACATATAATCCTTTTCTTCATCTGTATTAGGACATAAACTCGAAGAAAGCTTAAAATGGGAAGCTAAAGGGACTGACACAGGCTTCACGTTATTCATTCCAAACCTCAAAAGTATTTTCTCAATATACTTTTGTTGTGATAGCCATAGCTTACCATTGCTCCTGTCTCTGAAAATCTCCATGCCCAAAATCTGTCTTGCTGCTCCTAGATCTTTCATATCAAATGTCCTAGCCATCTGAGCCTTCAACCTGTTGATTTCTTCTATGCTTTGCTTGCTAAAAGCATATCGTCAACATACAATACCAAGATAATGAATATGCCATTATTTAACTGCTTAAAATAAACACAATGATCATATTCACTTCTAACATATTTCTGACTCAACATGAAAGAATCAAACTTCTTATACCACTACTGAGGCAGCTGCTTCAGGCCATATAATGACTTCTTGAGCCTGCAGACAAATTTCCCATTGCGATGCTGAACAAACCCTTCCGGTTGTTCCATATATATTTCCTCATCTATACCAATTGTTGGAGATCACAACCCAGCTAAGAAGCAAAGTAGGATGTCTTGCAGAAAGTTACTGTTTTTCTTCCGGGATAATAAAGTTAGTGTTTTATTTCAAGGATAATTACAATGTTCTGTTGTTTAGTCTTTGTGTAATTTTGGGAGTATTTTTATTGAGTTGACAAGTAAATTATACCGTGTGATATGGTAAGATGTGTAATGACTTGGGTGTTTAATTTTGTTTGATCTTGTTTGTACACATGTTTGTTTTAAACTAAAAAATAAAATATTCTTTAAAGTGAAGAATAATGTGAGTTGTATTAAAAAAAAACAAAATAATATAATTTTAATTTTTTAGTTAAAAGGTATTAGTAATCTATCAAATTATAAATGATATTTTTTTTGGTTCTTTATTGATATTTAAGAATCAAAAGTGAAGAAGTTGGAGATAAAAATTATCTCATTGTCACGTCAACCATAAATAATATTAACATAGTTTTACATCAATTTTGGAGAAATATATATATATTATTTACACTTCCTAGTGTCAAGAAGGTGTGTAATCTATGTATTCTTTTAAAACTATTTTAATATAGATCACAATAAAATATTTTAATGTCAAAAGAAAAGTAGTTGAAAGTAAAAAAAATCAATTATTTGTTAATAAGAGATATATATTGAACAATTATTAACAAAAGAAAATAAAAAATAATATCAGCAAGAAATAAAAATATTTCAATGTAAACAATATACATATTTATGTAGTCAAGCTATCCATAATGAATTAATATTAAATGGCTAGTTTCGAAAAAATATTTAAATAATGATATTATTTCATTAATTTATTAAAAATATATAATAGGTTAACAGCTAATTAAAAGACTAGCTTTGAAAAAATAATATTTAAATTAATTTTATTAAAAACCAAATATTGCTAGTTCCTTCAAAACAATATTTAGATTAATGATATTAGGTGTATTTAATTTTTAAAATATTAATATGTATAAAAATGAAATTATGTATATATTATATAAAGTAAATGAACTAAAAAAAATTAATGAGTTTTATCCTTCTACATTTTGATTAATTGTTAGGTAGTTTTTCAATGAATTTTGTTTAAAATTGAGTAAAGACTTATTATAATTGTATGTTGTTTATATTTCAAATTAGTCACATGAATGGGTAGTACATGAATGGGTAGTAGACATTGACACTATGATTTTAGTGATAAAATAAAAATATACAAGTACTGACATTAATGAGTATGAAAGAAAAAAGAAAGTCCAAGTATTGTGGTTCCCCAAAAGGAAATTCAAATCAAGGACAAACATGATTTGAAGGGCTAGATAACAAAGAGGGAATATGAAATGATGATGAAAAAGTCCTAGTAAAAAACTATCTGTTAATGGGGGGTTTTGTGCATGGTGTGAGGCTACGAGGGGTCAAGGTTGAATACAAAAATGCCTGAAGAGAGGAAGGAGTTCCAATATGTGGGAGAATAGGTGAATGTGTTAGGGAATGCCTACATTTTTGGTTTCCATTATCTACTATTAGAAAATGAAATTTGTAGAGCTATTAACAAGCATGAGGAGCTCATCCCTATCAAATCACAACCCAGACTTGGGCATGCCTTGGTAAAGATATTTGGCTTATAGATTGACTACAGATGGACATAACGTCCCTCATTGATCTATATCACCCCAAACTAGCTACGAGTTAATCAAAACATTAATGCATGTGTTTCAAGTAGTGTCGTTAATTAACACATATAGTTGTCGTTAATACTATGTTACTATTTGATTTGAATAACCTACTAGGAATGTTATCGTCGTTTAAATATTTAGATAGAGCATAAAATTTTATGCTTGTTTTTTAATTTTATTGATTCACTTTGGAATTGTTTCAGATTGAACTAACTCTATATGAGTCATGAGTTCTCCAAAATAAAATAAAAAGAATTAAAGTAATCTAATATGTATATATATCACTTGTCCTTCCATACAATAATAGCCAACTGAATCATTCAATGTGAATGGTAATACAAAATGTAGATTGTGATTAGAATGGATCAAGTTGCACACACCAGGGAAATACACCAATAGGTCATAAGGAAAGGATTTACTTGAAAATTGGTAAGGTCTAATTGCCCTATTTTCCCATCTAGGTTAGGGCCAAAATCCGTTGCCTCTGCATTGTAGAGAAGAATGACTAGATAGTCTCCTATGTAGGTTGAAAATTGTAAGGAATTAAATTAAAATAAATAGACTAATGATAAACTTATAGGAAGGGAATACAAATCAAAGCTTAACTTTGGATATTCTGTGATTATATACTATGACCTCTCAAATGTTGGATAATAAGTATAACCAGAATAGAACTCAAAAAAATCATCAAAACAATGATGTCACCCACAAGAGCCAAACTAGTCTAACACAAAAAAACTTGTAATAAAAAAGTGCATCTTGGGGCATACTCGTTAAGGGGTAGATACAACCCAGAGAATAAGATATGAAACATCGAACACTAAGGAATAAAAAAATGAGTAGAAATGTAGCTAAACCATTATTCATTCAAGACATGCATCTTATTCACACTAGAACTTAACAATGACAAGGGGGGATAAAATATGCAATTAAGGAAGGATGTGACTAGGGTTTCTTAGAAAAAAATCCCACCATTGTTTTTATGAACCTCAAGAGGGACAACATCCCAATAAGATTTTAACAATCAAAGATGCAAATAACTAATGTTGGCATGTTGGTTTTCCCATTGATGTCATGTAATGGATATTATGATTCACATGATTGTATTGGTGTATTCCTAATGTATGTCATCGTGCTGCAGAAGGTTTTCACAGTGTTAAAGTGATTGAAGATAGCTTGCATGTTTCCTCATGTTCACTCCTGAAGATGACCTACTAGATGGAGGTGAGCTGATACTTGCATAGAGAGATTGAACATGTTTGAAGGTATTGTCATGTTTACATTTTGTCTTGATGTTAGAAAGGTGTTGTAGAGGCTATCGTGATGTATTAAGTTGACTTCTAAAGCTAGCTACATGGTTGAAGCCACTTGATGCAGTTCATACATTCATGAGTTTGTGCCTACACTCATGAATTCTATGTACTGTATGAGCTCAATAGGAGGTTGCACAATTTTTTCTAAGACCTATGATGGCTTAGAAAAGTCATACAGATGTTGGATAAGGTGCAGAAGTAGCTAACTGAAGTTTTGGGCAGAGGATCCCTTGTTCTCTCTTATGCTCTTGCCTAGCCGCTGAGAGAGAGAGACCTTAGTGTGGCTAAAGGGCTTCACCCAAGATATGTTAATGTCATGCATACAAACGTAAGTTTTTCAATTGAGATCTACTTTTGTTGTTGCTGTCAGTGTGGCATAAACAAAAATTCTATGCATTCCTCATCCATCAAAGGTATTTTATGATATTTTCCAGTTGTCCTGTTTGAGTCTCTTGATCCAAAGGTTAGAAAAAGGTTAACTAACTTCTAGAAGATGGATAAAGTGGAGAATATCTCTCACTAAGTGAAGTTAGTGTGATATCAATTCAAGCAGTTGAATTTGGATCAAATCAAGTGTATCAATATAGTTTCTGGGTGTTCCATCACCAGTAGAATTTACTGATTTAATCATCTCATAAAATTATAAATCAAAGAATGTTATGAGGTTATTTTCTTAGTTCTTTTGAGAGTGTGATAGCATGCCATTGAGAAAGAATTGAGGGAGAATGATATATTTGTAGTTGCTCACTCAAATTTCAAGAAATATGTTAGAGTAATGCATGCAAGAACCAAAGATTAGATTTCATGACAAGATGTAGAGGGTGAATTTCATCATAGTATATGATATGTATCATTTCTTCTTTTCATTGTAGTTGATGATTGGATTGATTAAGAGATTTTCATCATAGTCGTAGATGCATATTGTATATCATATTTTGTTGTGTAGGATCTAGATCTTATTATGCAGATAGTAGTGCTTAGAGAAGAAGTACCAATATTGGTTGGATGATGTTAAAGAAAAATAAAATAGTGGATAAATCCATCATAAAATCTACGTCAAGATAGAAAGGGGATTGTCATTAATTCTAAATCTGACAATCTTCAATATGACCAGTCACATGAATAGAGCACCAGGTGGTCAGTATTAAACCCAAGTATCATGCCAATCGACATGCTGGGTAACACATAAACATTTGGTAGAATGTGGAACTGGTTACGACAAAACTTGGGAAAACTAAGTATGTGGGGTCGGTTGCTAACATAAGAAGAATGAGTGTGTCCCATTAGGTGGTGTAACCAACAATGTGAATTAACAAACAATGAGGCTACCAATTGAAGAGGGTAACACAACCTTCTCAATAAACAATGAGCTCCCACAATTATAATTGATAGCTACAACAACCAATAAGTTCAATTTCACCATAACGATGTTGTCGCTCTACCTTTGGATAAATACATTGTGCATGACAAGAACAGTGATGCATCCCAAAACTTAATGAAATTGTAATTAGAAAGAAAATATATAATAAATAAATATTTAAATTAGTGTCCAAATTGTTTTGAGTTGTCGATGTCACTCCAAACATTGGAATTTTTGGTTATAATGTGGTGAAATTTGGATAAGATGCCTTTACATTGACAACCCACCAAATTATACCATTTAATAAAATAAATTTTTTCTAAAAATATCTTAAATAATTTGTAAACAAAAATAATTAATTTTTATAAAAAAAATTAGATAACATGACTGATTATTTTTATTAATAAATTATTTTAATATTATTAAAAATCCTCGTTATTCAAAAAGTGATAATGAAATCACACTTACCAAAGTTTTTCCAAATACAATTCGTTGTGTCTATTGATATATATATTTTATTGATAAAATTCTATCACAAATTAAAAAAAAAGGCTCGATTACAATATAATATCATATTTTAATATAATAATTATAATTAAAAGTAGTGAAATATTATAGTGTATATTTTTTAATGTTACGTGAAATGAATAAGAACAAAAATGTTTTTATAAAAATAAAAAAGGTGTTTTTCACTGCAACTATTTGGTTACATTTTAAAATGAATACGATAAAATCGAACTCATATAAAAGATAAGATATGGTTACATTTTAAATAAATAAGATAAAATCTAACTCATATAAAAAGATAAGATATAAATAAACAAAATGCTAAAATATCAATTATTGAATTAAAAAAGATCGAAAAATAAATTAAAATTCAAAATTAAAATATCATTGTAAATTATAAACTTTAAACTTTATCATATTAATGGATAGGAGAAGAAAGGCTCTAAAGCCTTTCTTATCTTGGATCAAAGCTTACTGGTTAGCAACTTTGATCAATATATTTATTTTATTTCTAGAAAGTAAAGTCATGTCTTTAGGGAGGAAAGGATATAAATCTCTTGAGTGGATAATTTAAGACTTTTTTTTGAGGTATTAAATTTAATGCGGCTCAGAAGGAGAGATTCTATATTTATATTTTTCCATGAAGTTTTGGAATGTTTCAAATGAAAATAAGTGAAGAATATGATTTTGTAATCTATTTAAAAAAGCTATTAAATTACAATTTTTATCTTAAAGAAAAAGCTAATTTCTCTTTAGAATAATATGAATATTATTATTCATTATTTAAAATTAGAAATAGAAATATGAAAAATAAGATGCTCACTTACTTAATATAATGAACATTTATAGAGTAATGTATGAGTTTTCAAAGGTAGAAAATAATCTACTCGAGGAAGTAACTTAATAGATAGGGTTTTGATTTTCAGATTTCATTAAGCTTATACTCTATATATTATAAATATAAAGCTTGACTTATATCAAGTTCATTTGAACTTTATATTTTTATTAATTATTATACTATGAAGATTGAAAACATTCTTACGACTAAAAACATTATTAGGAGAGAGAATTTGAATCAAACCCGCCCGAGTTTTAAGGTAAAATTATAATTTTAGGCCATAAAGATACCATAACCTTTTATTAATCAATTTTAAAGTAGATAGCTAAGAAACCGTAAGTAGAGTTATTAAATTGGAGGATAAAAACATAAATCAGAAACCAATGGAAAATCCATCAAACTTGAAAATTCAAGTAGGAAGGACTCCAAATAAAAAAGAAGTCTTGAGAGGGTCCTTTTTCCTTCTTCACTGCTCTTATCTTGTTTAGGATGTTCTAGCCATGAAAACCTTTTGTCAATAAACGTGGATCAAAGTTAATTTTATATTGTTCGAGTGTTCGGAGGGGAATCCATTTGTATCTGCCCAAATTGGGATGACGCTATTCTTTTATACACATAAAAGTACGCTCGTAGTCATCTCAGTTGATGTAAGGAAGCATCTTAAGTTTTGCATCCATGTATTTGGACAGATTTCTGGTTCCCCGATTTCTGTTCCTTTTATCCATCATGTCCCTAATTTCAATTTTTTTGACCCCATTGTGCGAATCTCACAACCTATGTCTCAGTCACCAGCTGTAGAATACAACGGTCGACCATTAAGTCAGCATGGCCGCGATATCTATCGCTAAAACCAACAACGGGAGAGAGACAATGAACGAATGGAAGGAACAGCGGGGGAAGTTCACGAGATTCGTTGAACCCTCCATGGCTGTGCTGCACACAACCCAATTCCCGAGATAAATAAAGAAAGCGACCGATCGAGTCGAATCTGTGGACTATTAAATCAGAAGGCGGGGCCTCGAATATGATTCCTCTTAAAACAGGAGAAACAGCTGGAGAAAAGGGTCATAAAGAGGGAGGTCACGCTAATGTAATCATCATAATAATGACATGGAGCGTATGAATAAATAGTTCTTCTGCATAGTACCGATGTTGCATGTTTGTAGTTTTCTTTTTTTTCAAATTTTGAATTCCCAGAGTAAAACCGGAAGCACTAAAGGGCTGATACGGATTGATATTTTCCTGTAAGCCTTCACCATTGAATTAAATGATTGTATGGAAATTGTCCGTTGTAGTTTAATTTCTTCCTTTTAGAAAGGCTTGCAGAAGATGTTTTTTTAATAAAACCACGCAGTGGTTTTGATTTTGCGATTCGGTGAAATTGGTAGTTTTCGACCTAGTCGATGTTTGTTTTGTATTTATGTTTTTGATCTTTATCAATATTCGTGGAGTTATAGTTCTATTAATTCAATTCATCAGAAAGTAAATGTTAACTATTAGATTTAGCCCAATATAAAATCCGCCCAAAAATTAATAAAATTATGGAGTTATTTTTACTAATATTTTCTAGTTTTTTATTTTTCCAAACCACATTGTTGATTTCTCAATGGCAATATTTGCCACATAATATAGTTCTGATTCATATTAAATAGGTACAACGCTTACGTTGTTCTTATACCTCAAACCATTTTCAGGTTACTTTAGCGAGAGAATATAGATACAACTGTTTATGAAACCATTTTTGGGTTACTTCTATGCTGAAAATCCAAAACTTCATCAATATGATTTGATTTAATGGGGCCAAGGATAAGAGTTGCGACCAATGATGCACCAGTTTCATTAAATCGTATTGAGAAAGAATATGTGCATTTTAGAGTTTGCGTCATTAGATTGATACGTGCTTTTGTTGTGTAAAGTCATAAATTTATTTGGAAAAAATGGATTTAAAATATTATATAAAAATTTAATTAAGATAAAAGTTATTTATTATTTTAATAAAAGTGTGGACAGATATTTATTTGGCATAGAGTTTTAGAAGTATTATAGTGTAGTATGGTAGTGATAGGTAGTAATAATTATCGAATGATAATTGAAAAATAATTATGTTTTTTTAATTTTTTTTAGAAAAAATTAGTTAATAAACAACATATATTAACGAGTGTTATATAAATAATTATAATTAGATAAATTAATTTAATCTAATAAAATGTGTATTAAGTAATTAGCCATTTTCATTATATATTCCTTAATTTAGTTAGAATAATTAATATTTTATTAGTATAGATATATTGCAACCATCGATTTAGCAAGTCCCAACTTCATAGATGATCGTTAAGATGACTTTCACTCACTCTATTGAAATAATTTAGTTAACATGAAAATTGAGATATTTTATTTATGGGTTACATTGTTCATATTAAATTTTTTTGTTCTTTTTATATTTTTAAACACATTTGAATATTACTTCCAATCATTTTACATTTAATTTCTCTTTGCTCATTGAAATATTTTATTGTAGTTGATATATATGGTTATTATAAGTAAATTATTTAACATGGATATTAAAGAATTTTAGATATTGATATAAAATTGTATTATTTTCTATCGACATGGAAATATTTTATTTATAATTGAGAGTTGAATCAATTTTTTTGCCATATCTCCTTTCCATTGTGCTGTAATATCAACAACCAATAAAACAACCATAGTTAGAATGAGAATGCCTTTTATTTTAATTTTAAAAGAAACATGAAATTACAGATTACCCTCTTACTAAACTATAAAATAAAATTGCTTTTAACTTATTGCTTTATTCCCTTAGATATTTAAAATATTTAGTATATAATGAAATTTCATTATGATAGAAACATGGATTTCCCTTCCTTTCTATTTTCAAAATAATATTTTATTTATAAATGCACATTATTATAAAGGATACGAGTCAATATATTTTACGATGTCAATATAATTTAAACTTTTAAAATTTATTAATCATATCTCTATATTATTTATTTTTTAAATTAATTTCAATTAAATAAAAGCAAAATATAATTTTAATAATAATTTAATTTAATAAATTTAATTAAATATTCATATATATATATATATATAATATATAATATAATATATAATTTATTATTTATTTAATTAACTTTAATAGTCTTATTAATAAATTAAATGATTTTTCTTTCGCATATTTTTCTGTTAATTTTTTAAAAATTAATAGAAATATTTAAAATGGTAAGTTTGTTAATTTATAAAATTTAAGTATATTAATAGGATTTTAAAGAATGTTGAATCTAGTTATTTACAAAAAAATATATCCGAAATTTAAAAAATCTCAACATTACTCCAAATTATATTTCTAAATGCCGTTAAAGAAAAATTGTAAGTAAAAAATAACTGTAATGAGTTGTAGATGACACTGCAAAGAAGTTTTAGGTAGAATGTGCGGAAATTTTGATAAGATTTTCTTATGTTGATAACCCACACCAAAATTATACCATCTATGAAAAAAATTAAAAATATTTCACATATATATAACCCTTATACGCCCATCTTAAATATATATTTATCTAACCATTTCCCTCTTTAAATATACCTAACTAATTTCCTCTTTATAACTCAAAAAAATTAATCCGTTAAAATCTTTAAATATACCTAACTAATTTCTAATATCAATTTTTTTCCTTTCTTTAAATATACCTAACTAATCTCTAATATCATTTTTTTCTCTTTCTAATTTCTATTAGAAATTTCTTTGTATATTATCAAAACTCCTCTATTACTAATTTATTTATTATTATTAAACTCTTCTTAGATTGAAAATAGTAAAATAAAACTTACTTTTAATAAAAAACGAAACTTAACTTATATTATTTTGTTGCGTGTGTTGTATATGTATTTTTATTAATAAACATCCAAATAAAATATATATATTGAAGTTTAATGAAATATATAAATGGAAATGTAAAAAAAAAAATTAAAAAAAAAAATATACATTATAAATATCATATTTTCAAAGTTTTAATGAGGTGAAATGAAATAATAACGCAAAGTTTGTTATAAAAAAAATCTTTTTCACTCTAGCAATTTGCTTACATTAATAGTATTAACTTTTATTTAAATGAATAAAATACGACCTAACCAATATACTAACTCATATAATGCATAAATTATTAAAATATTAAATTATAAAACATGAAAAAGATGTTCTTATGTTAAGAGCCCACACCAAAATTATATTATTTATAGAAAAAAAGTTAAAAATATTTCAAATATATATAACCATTATAGAATTATCCTATATACATATATACAACACCCAAACATGTAAACCATTTTCCTCTTTATAACTCAAAAAAAAATTAATAGCATTAAAAACTTTAAATATACCTACCTAATTTCTAATATCATTTTTTTCCTTTCTAAATTCAATTATTAATTCTTTGTTTATTATTAAATCCTTACATGGAAAGGTAAAAATGAAAAGTATTTTGGAAAAATGGAACTTACTTCATAAAATTTGTCTGTGGTATTGTAAATATATTTTAATAATAACTTCTAAAAAATCAAAATTTAAATAACATTATAATATTATATTTTGAATTTTAATGAAATGTGTATAAAAAACAAAATTAAGAAAAAAAATTGAAATTTAAAATAATATATAATATCATATTTTCAAAATTTTAATTAAATATTAATTTATATTTAGGTGAACTGAATAATAACGCAAAGTTATAAAAACTAGCAATTGTCCCAAAAGGTACAAAGAGAGGCCGATAGATTTATGAAGTTGGAATTGTTGAATTTTTATAAAAGGTTGGGCCACCTTCTCAGCTGCTATTGATATTGTACAGTTTATTGCAAAGCAGCATGTCAAAGCAGAAATACTTAAAGAAAACCACAAGACTTTCTATTCATTCACATGCAGTAAAAATGTTGACATGATTGAAACAAAAAAGAAGAGAATTTGAAAATTTCATGTAAATGTATTCTAATTTAAAAACAAACAACTAACCACTCTATAAATGTCATTGCAGAAGCCCATGTAAGGTATACATATTCCTATAATACATTTTTTAAAACAAAAAAGAAAGATAACTTAACGTGAGTAGCATAACATCTGGCATTCCATGAACAATAAAAACAACACTCAAAAGGCCAAATCTATGTAAACTGAGTTTTTTATTAAAAGTGTAGGTACATAAACACTTATGACACTCCATAACTATGCATCATGTCTGGTGGAACATACTAGACTTATTACACTTGAATACTTCAAAATATTTTACTTGGTATTGTGTGTTTATTACAAGCAAATATACAGGAGATAGGTACATGCTTTGCAATGTATTTTTTGAAATTTTACATATGGTCTACACATAGAGACATGTTTGGTAGGTAATAACTAAACATATATACAATGAAAGTATTCTTTGCCTTCTAAACATATGTACAATAAGAGCATTCTATTACATATAGATGTAATTGACAATTAGAAGCTAATCATATATGCATGATGGGGCATAGCATAGGCAACAGAGTTGTTCCTGCAATTGACGCTGCATTTTCTTGTGTGTGTCACTTTCATGGATGTGAATTGTTATCTTAAGTATTTATTTTACCTTCTTTAACAATCCAATGGTTGGACTCAAACAGTAAAGAGGCAATGTTTGTTGGGGCAGGATGCTAAATTTCTTGTAAATACTCATACAACAATCATAAATAGCTTGTATTCATACCTGTTTCCATCAAAAAACAAAACATTGTAAGTGACAATGGATGTGTTTGACGAAAGCATGTTTTTTAAAGCGCTGAAGTAAAATATTTTTTTTTTTTTTTAATTTCTAAATTGCAGTGAATGCTAGACCTTGTTGTTCTTGGCAAGAAATATTTTGTTTGAATATTTGAAATAAAATAAATGATTTCAAACTAATATAAAACCATATGAGGTTAAATGTAATAGAAAGCAAATGTATGTGAAATTTGGTTATTGCAACAAGTGGTGTTTACCATGTGGGTAATTCTGGAAAATAGGTTGTACGATTGGCTAGAGTATGTTCTCCTGCATAGATTTTGATGGAAGCAATGATTCCTCTTGTTGTCTACACTTAAGATATGGATTCTCGTGCATTTGTGCAATCCCTGAGAATGGGAATGCTGAATTGATTTGAATGTCTGCCAATGACCGCACTCTTGAAATTGCAGTGAATGTTAGCCCTTGTCATTCTTTGGTGCCGATGTCTACTGTTGCTTTGTCTAATGTCATTCCTTGTGACTTGTGTATCGTTAAAGCCCATGCCGTTTGAAGTGGTATTTGACGGTGTGCACCCCTTGTGATGGGAGAAATGGGTACATATGTTGGGTGTGAAATGTCCCATGGTGTTCCTTTGTATTGTATAAAGTCAACAACCACAAAGGATGGTAATTCTGGGGGCTTTGAACCAATAGAATAAAATATTGAGATGACCTTCCCAAGTGCGCCATTGACGAGGCCTGCATGTACCCATAAGTTGCTGGTGAGCATAACCTTTTGTTCATTGCATAAGAGAAATTTTGCAGCCAAATGCTCATCTTCTATTGTAGTAGGAGTTTTCTGCCTTTGTTGTTCTACAGAGCAAACCGCTATTGGGATGTTCAATTTTTTAAGCATTTTCTTATTATACAAAACAACTGAGTTGTTTATTGCATATAGGTGCATGGATTCTTCAAATGTGCGTTGCTCTTCATGTGTAAGAGACGAACTTGTTCTTGACATTAGGTGTTGCCAATCTTTAAGTGTAGATATTCCATTTTTGAGATTTGTGAGTATTTGCCAGAAAGCAATTTGGGACGGGCTATCTCCTTGTTGACGAAAAACGGTTGAAAGTGTTATGAATATGTCGAAGTTGCGCCAAAGTGCAGTGCCACGTAATGTCCCAGCGTATAAAGGAATGTCTTTTACAGGTGGTAGCTGGTCTAAATCTCTGACAAGGATAATTGAGCGCTTACCAAATGGTGCATTTCGATGAAGAGGGAATGCCTCTTTTAGACGATCGTCAATGCGAGTAAGCATTTTTGGACCAATGAAGCTCATTTCATCAATGAGAATGTACTCTACATGACGGAGTTGCTCTTGCAGTTGTAGGAGTGGTTGGCCTTCAAGAGGATGCATTGTTTGGATAGGGATACGAAGGGCAGAGTGAATTGTGAGGGCATTTATGTTGAAAGCTGCAACGCTCGTTGGTGCAAGTAACAACAAAGGGTTTTTGTTTGCTGGTGAGTTTTCCACAAATGCATGGTGTAGACATTTAATCAAATGGGATTTTCCTATCCCAGTTGTTCCTTGTATGATGATTTTGCGTGGGGGTTTTGGCGAAGGGGTTTTAAAGTGTGAAAAAATAGTGGTGAAGGCTATGTTTTGGGTAGGAGATAATGTGTGATCTTGGGGAAGGTTGGAAAAAGAATGATGTTGGTTTTGAATCGTTGAGCGGTTGAATTCAACGAAATTTATGGCAGTTTCTTGCAAGTGGGGAGGGATAGTATTATGTGACCAATTGTGGTTGGCATCGAAGTCACGGTAGCCAATCATTTCAAGGTCATCAATTGCAATATTGTAACCTCGGTGAAGCTGTGAGAGGATTTGCCATTCATTCATCTGCATGGAATTAGGAGGGATGTCGAGGGTAGTTTGATCTTCAGTATGTGGGGTTTGTGGGTTTTCAATTTCACGATGGACATGCCATGGTGTATATGTACCCTTTTTTTGTTCCCAGTGTGCAATAATTTCTGCATCAGTTGAACCAATATCATTGGGGAGTGTTCGGAAGGGGAAATACAATATTAATTCACTCCAGCAAAAAGTGGCATAAGAAGGATCATCAAAGGAAGGAATGACATCGTAACGGGGCAATACATGTACAATCATTGGTGGGAATATGTGTTTCCATTGATTTTTTTTTTTCCGCTGGGAAGACTATGGCCATGAGCGTGAAGCTTCAAGGAGGGGCAGTGATTCCAATGAGACAAGCCTGTTCATGTATGCAAGGATAAAGTTTGGTGTCAAACCAGGGTTCTCAGTATCTTGTGAAACATGTTTGAAAACAGTCTTGTTGACATTCAAAGATCGAAATGTACAGCTGCTGAGAGAAAAAGGTAGCTTTTGCAACATATGGCATATTTCTTGTGCTCCAATGTCTCTATCTGCAATGGTTTCTGTAAGGAGTTTTCGGATAACGGCAACAGTAGGTGCTTCTGGAATGGCGCTTTGTGATAGCCATGATAGCATTTGACGGTAGCTCTCAGATCTTGTTTCTGATTTTGCTGCATATTTTGAAATATATATTTAACACAGCATGGCGAGAAAGCACTGGTTGGAAATCAACATTTTCTCTCCAAATAGAGAGTAGATCGGCATTGTGAATATTCAATATTTCATCATTGCGTGCAGGGACATAGGTTTTATGACCTTTATCATCAATGAAAAGTGAAGATGTGGACTTCAACTCCCATGCTACTCCATACCAGCAGCTAAGTACATTGTCTTTCTTGCGAAGACAAGAAGACTCATGACACTTTGTATGGCGTTGAATGCAGTTGACAAGCTCTGTATAGTCTTCAAACTGATTGAATGTGAATATTGATGCTGTGTCAAGGAGACATGGGTTATGAATTGTTGATTTCCGATGCGGAATATTTCGGTGTTCTGCTTGACGTGGATACCAGGTTGTTACGTAGTGGTCGAAATATTTCTGTGCATTAGCAATTTCTAATGCATTGTTCCAGTCAATTGTGTCCATGTTTGGTGCATTTTGCAGCCAGAGGAAGCCATGAATGTGTGAAAATCCTCTATGTTGCCATTCGTATCTGAATATAATATGAAGGTAAAATCTTGTTAAAACATATATATGCAATGTAGAAAATTAATGTAGAAGGAAATGGATATTAGAAAATACCTGCACCAATAGTCTACTGCATGGAGGCCTTTTTGCAGGATTTCTTCGAGAAAAGCTGTAAATCTGCAATGCATATATTGGGCTGTTAGATGTGGGTTCTTAATAATGTTTTGGATTTTCCATTGGAAGTGGTTGACTGAATTGGAAGGAACACTGTCAGGCATGATCATGTGCAAGTCATGCCATTTAGTATCAGCCACACTGAGAGTGAAAAAGAATGTCGGACTTCCTATTTGCGTGATCATGTCAGTCAGCTCAGATCGTCGTCTATTCCAGAAAGACCGTGTTCCCCGTAGTGATGAACCGAACCACATTATTTTCTCTGGAAATCTTGAATCTGGAGAGTCACGAAGACACTGTCGTAGGTCTGAAACCGTTGTTGGCAAGTTGTTCTCAATGTACTTTTTCACAAAAACACTAGCAGTAGTTTGGCTACGATGGCGCATTAGAATGCTATAAAGTTAATAGCGGAATCTTGGGTGTTGGGTTATCTTGGTAGTGCAGCAAGTGTAAAGCATATTCATGCATCTCAACTTTTGTAAGTCTTGGTTGCATGATCATGGCAATTCCTGTAGGGAAGAGTGTGGGGAATGCCATGGCAAAGAGGCCTATGGTGTTGTATTCATTCATAGTTTTTAAAGATATTAGAGGCCAATCGATAGAGCTTGTTGAATTTGAATGGGTCAAGTGCAAATAATTACAAATGTGCTCAAACTCAATACTTGAATTTGGGAGTATTGGAACAAAAGAAGAGGCTTGGATTTCTAATGGAGGTAGCATGACATCAATATCATAAGTAGAATCAATATTGGTTTGATGGGGTTCAAAAGAGGAGGTGGTTACATTATGGAGAAGAGAAGAAATATCGGTAGGGTGATCTGGTAGTGCAGAAATAGCAGATGAATTGAATTGAACATCATAGTAGTAAGGGTCATTTTTTGTTTTGTATTCAAGGGCTGCAAGGACATGTGATTTGCAAACGAAGAATTCATAAGCCTTTTCAGATGGATTTTGCCTTTTCACAATGAGGATGTCTAAGTCAGAAATCATTCGGGGAAAGTATTTGGCAATAGTGGTGATGTCTTGAGGGAAGCTAATTGTATGGCCACTATATTTGTATTGACCACCACGAGCATGAGTGACTTGTAGAATGGGGTTTACACGTGCAATGAACATTTCTTCAACTTGTATTAACTGTTGAAGGACATAGGGTTGTTCACCAGGGTTCATGTTGTTTAGTTCAGAAAAACGATTGGTAGATTTAGATGATGCACAACGAAAACAAGAAAGTCTACCTTGTAAAAGCTTTGTTTTCATTCCTGGGTATGCTTCTTTGCATATTGTGCAAACATGCATGCTAGAAAGTTCATCAATCCTTTCTCAAAAGCGACGGTGTTCTTCATTAAGGGGAGGGTTATATTGGATTTGATGAAGGTGAGATGGGTTGGTTTGTATAGTTGGGAGAGCATTTGAGGTGGGAAGGGATGTGGAGGAATTTGTAGGGTTGTTGCGGTTTTTATAAAGTAGTCGCCGCCGTGCATTTATTGTATCCTTTCGCTGTGCATAAAGAAGACGTTGCCACTCGTGTTTGTCCGCATTTTGATTGTTTTTTGGCATATCTAAACAAGTACAAACAATTAGTGTTAATTTTCATAAACAAGTGTTGC
Source organism: Pinus taeda (assembly GCA_000404065.3). NCBI lineage: Eukaryota > Viridiplantae > Streptophyta > Pinopsida > Pinales > Pinaceae > Pinus > Pinus taeda. The sequence continues at coordinate 2,505 of APFE031575031.1, read as the reverse complement.
ATGTTTGGAGAATGTATTACAAGTTTTAGAAATATTTTTTTTATTTGAACATCAGCAAATGTAGGTAGATTAGGTAGAAGGAAAAACATGCAATTAGGAGTACTATAAAATCATATGTTATTCTGGCATCTATTATTGAGAGGAGGAGCAAGATAGCCAAGATTTTGCTACCTCCTTCTTCTTCTTTTTTTAACAAGTTTGAACGATAGCATGAATAGATTAGCAAGCAAGAGATCAATGTATAAACATGTAAACAACGAACGGGAAAAGTATGTAGTAAGTATTTACAAATGTTGATATCTATATTATGTAAAATGAGAAGTGGTAAACATACATATTTTGGAATAACTGGAAGAGAGTATTTGCAGCAACAGTGTGCATCACAATAACATGGGTGTAATTTACAATAATATGAAACAATGAGTTGTGCAAAAATGTTTGTTTATGTAAAAACAGTAGTGTTTGAAGAGACCCTAAAAAACATTTCAAAGGCGACGAACAACAGGCCGTTTTGAAGTGGACATTGCTTGAATGTCATTGAGGACTTCTTTCCATGCATAGGCATATTGAATTTCTTTTGAATTTATCAGTATTGGTTGCAAGCGTTGAACACCATTGAAGTAATCTTCTTTAATGGAAAGTGTTAGCAGGAAGCGGTGTCCTGAAATTCGGCCACAAATCTCCTGCAGATCAGTTGGTTCGATAGAAAGAAGGAACAGGTCTTTTGCCGTGATGCCCATGATCTCGTTTCCTGCATCATTGAAAGCTGTGACATTCTGCAGGTGCCCGGTGTGGTCATGTAGCTCAATTTTAAGTTTGTAACGGTAGTCACAATCTGGGAAGTTGCCGTTACATTTTGTACAATGCCAAAGATTGTTAGAATGCTCCACAACCTTCTTCATGCATTGTTTGCCATTGAAATCTAATGGACATGCTAGAAAGTAGAAGTCGTCCATGTGAAGAGAAGTTATTGTTGCACGAACTGAAACCCATATTGCTTTATCAGAGGTTTGCATGCCAAAAATTTCATGAAACGTCTTTCGTGGTAGGGCACGTTTCGAAGCAACACCATAGTTTCTACTCAAAGATGGAGAAGAAGAGCTATAACCTGTTTCACGGAACCATGCATGTAGCTGATGAGTTTCTTCAAATTGTGGATTTATGATGAGAGTGCTTGTTGATATCGTCCCTATTGTGGTGCCATTAAATTCAGAGACACGACCTCCTTTGATTGCAAGGATTGGTGGGTTGTCTAAAGAGTAGAATTCAGCAAGGTTTTGTCCTATAGAGTCACAATGGTCTCCCCATAATGTTACATCAATGCTAAAACCCGACTTGTCTTTTAATATGAGTGTTCTCCTTAATGTTTCACTTCCTTCTTTTCGTCGAATTGTTGATGCAGGTGAGGTGAAAGTAACAACATCAATGACATCCACATTCGTATTTGGACTTGCACTTTTTATTTCAGCAATAGTCTTGAAGTGAAAGCTCTGGTAAGGAAACGTTGGATCATCTATGGGACATGGATTGATAGTGGAAGCAGCAAACAAGTAAATTTCCCATTTTTTCTTGAGGTGGTTGTAGTTTGGATTTGCTTCTTTAATTGTGCCATTTGAAGCAATGTATAGCTGCTCAACTTGAATTAGACTGTAAAGAGATTCAGCCAATTCAGCAAATGCAGAAAGGTGGATCTCTTCCTTATCACGATTGATAAGATCAAACCCAAAAACTTTTCTTGACCCTCGCACATTGTTGTAAGTATTCAATGATGTTTTTGCATATGCTCTACCTTGGATAGACCAATATTTTCGAGCAGGATTGAGTGCCGTGAATGGAATTGTTGTAGTTGTTGCCGTAATTGGTGGAGTAACTACAGAGGGAAAGGTATCTATTGTTGATGAAGAGCTAACTTGGGATGTACTTGCCTTTTCATGTAGCAGTGTTTGATGAGTCCTTCGTCAATGATGCTGAGCGCATCACAACTTCAAGCTCAACCACTCGGATGGACCTTATGTAAACAAATGAGAAATGAATTAATGAAGATTTTTTTTTTCTATGTAATGTAGGAAGCGTATAGAAGACAAAAAATAGAAAAGGGAAAATTCAAATGTTGGGCCTTACGAGGAGGTTTGAAGCACCGTGCAAGCTGCTTTTTTAAGCAGAATTATTGAGCCAATTTGAATGTCTTCAGATGCAACTTGTTGGTTATATGTTGATGGTAGCAAAGTCTTGTGTTGATGTGTTCCATCAAATAAAGTAATGCAAAAGTGTGAGGATGTTGTTTTTGATGATGTAACAGAACCAATATTGATTATCTGGAGCATTGGTTGAATATCAGTGGAACCATTCAACAGCAGAGGAATGGCATTTGCAGGCAATGCTGGCTCCATAATATTAATAGAGGGATTCTATTCCTGTGATAGTAGTATCTGGAATTCACCAAATCACCACAGCACAAAAGTCATGTAAAGAATAATGTGATGTGAATGAGGGAACTAATATAGC
>APFE031575029.1:26166-84309 GCA_000404065.3 Pinus taeda | reverse complement strand
TTGAGATGACAACTGCGCATTCGATTGCAAAACTTGTTGGGATTGAGATGGATCCCACACTAAATTCGTTCTGGGGTATGGACCCATAACAGGTTGAGGATATTGAGGACCATAACCGGGTTGAGGGTAGGGTTGATAATATGATTGACCAGAAGGTGGTTGGTAACTTTGGGTTGGGTACTGACCTTGGGGTTGATAACCTTGAGGCACGTACTGATACTGGGGTTGACCTTTAGGTACATATTGATACTGGGGTTGACCTTGAGGTACATATTAATATTGAGGTTGACTTTGAGGTACATATTGATACTGCGGTTGACCTTGAGGTACATACTAAGTCTGGGGTTGACCTTGAGGAATGTACTATCCCATAGGTATGTATTGTCCTTGAGGTTGCCCCCCAGGCACAAACTGAGTACCTTGAGGTTGCCCCCCAGGCATATACTGGGTACCTTGAGGTTGCCCCCCAGGAACATATTGGGTACCTTGAGGTTGCCCCCCAGGCGATGACTGGCCACCTTGCGGTTGAGGATTGGGAATAGAACCTGACATCATGAGAATATCTTCTACACTCAACGGTTTAGTACCATTATTTCCAGTTAATAACTTTTTTTCAATAGGTTGAGGAGATGCTCCCAAAAAAGTACCAGAAATGGACTGATACCCAGCGGGAACAGAAGGACCTCCGTACAAAAAGGCTTCCAGAGATTGAGAAAACATGGACGACTGTTTGGACATATTCAACGGAGGATAGTAACCTCTAGGTGTTGGGTGATAAGAAATACGAGGTGGTGAAAAGCTTAGTCCCGGGTTTTCCAAAAAATCAGTCAATGAAAGATACCAAGCATTGCTCCTAGGTGGACTATAAAAGATTGATTCACGCTCCCTAAGGTCTAAAACAGGTCGATCTTCTGGAATAGAGATGCCTTCTTCGTTTTCCGAATAGTAAGTTCTTCAATAGCTATTAGTCCAGAAGGAAGATTTTGGGTAATTATCGCTTCTACCCTAGGTGAACTAGGACCACTAGAAGCTGGAGAAGCAAACCCTGATATTGGAATAGCAGCAATTTCAGATTTGGGTTCAGATATTTTAGGTTCTTCACCTATATCACTAGTAGATGAAACACTAACAGTAACTTCTGAAACGGTTACAGGCTGCATACTATAATCCGCTATTAACACTGAAAAATTAGGATATCCCACCAAAGCAGATTCTCCTCTTTCAGGTGACCCACTTCTACTATCTCTAGGAGTTACCAGGGCCCGTAGCCCTTCAAGCTGGCTTGGTGAAAACTCAGGAGGTTGACCCCGAAGTCTACGGGACTTCCTCGGTAATTCAGCCACGGTTAAAAACTTTTAACTACTTCACACGAAAACAAAGTAAAATCTCAATGAAAACCACCTAAAGCCTCTAAAAACCAAAAAAAATTGAAATCACACACCTAAAGAATCTAGGAGATCAAATCACACGCAAACAGTAACTTTCCGTACCGAAAACACTAGTTGTGATGAAATCCAACGTCGCAGATTCAATACAGAAATAGTGGTTGGATCAGTACCCAAAAACCTTCTTTAATGAATTAGACGCACAAGTTTCTCCACTAAAACCGTCTCGAGTGAAGAAACCCCCAGAAAATCCAATGAGTCTAGCCTACGTCTTCTCCAGGTACAGTGGGATCTTCCCGCCACCGTCACCTTAGGAAGAATCCTATAGAATATGGTCACTATGGTTACCAACAGAAACAAAAATACATGGGGGAATAGTCTACGATGCGATACGCACACAAGGGCAGAGTAACAAGCTCAATCCCCTTGAAGGTTCCTTGACATAAACCAAGGTTTACCAACAAGTGACCCCAGGCTCCTCGACAATGGTTAATCCGAGGTTTACCGTTTTTAATGCGTTAATATTTGTTGTCATTCCCAATGACGAAGGATTGATTCCCACACTGGTTCGGACATGATCTCATGCTTCTCCTTTAAGAGGAGCTTTCCCAGAGCATAGATGCAACAATTGGATTTCTCTCCTACTGCAAGATACAACTAATTATTTGTTTTGCTGTCTTGGAGAGTTAAGTACTCCCTACTCCGAGACACTAGCCTAAGCTATGTTGGTGTAATAGAGCCCTAGAAATAAAAAGATTTCTAGATTAATTTTACTTTAAGTGTTATTTTTATTGGTTTTTTATTATGTCAAGAGGTGCGGAGATGAAACTCGTGGTGTGAAGAATCGACTCAAAATCACTAAAAAGATGCACTTAAGATGATAAAACAATATTTGCTCTTCAATGAACTTCTAGTTAGGAAAGAGTTTGAGAATGCAAATGCGTGTAAACACAAATCTTTCTTAACAAACAAATTGAAAGAAGAGTTTTTGTTCCAATGCACTCAAAATGAGACAACTAGTTATTTGCACAAGAATTTCCCTTTTCATTCAAATGCTCAAATGCTACCAAAACAAACTTTTTCAAAAGAGGATTTTGTATTTTTATAAAAACACTCAAAACTATGACTAAAGCAAATCTTGAGAAAACTATGAATAAAGAAAATCTTAAGATCTACAAACTATAAAAAACTACTTGAAGTAAAAGCTTACAAGATGTCTTTTTTAAGGATGTTTTACTTGGCGATAAGCAAACCAAGGACTAACTTGTCCAAAATCACAAATCAGTCAAAAAACAAGTAATTTTTTGTTCTTTTTTGTAAAAGTGAAATCCAAACTTTTAACACAAGCTTTTTCAAAGTTTTGCAAAGAGAAAACACAAGATGGATTCCTCAACAAAGGTAGATTTGCAAATGGTCAGACTCATAAGAAGGCCAGTAAAAACCAAGGTGATCTGAGGCTTCTTCTATGCTTCTAAGCTCTGAGCTACTACACGACCAAAATGAAAATCAAGACCGGCAACCAAAACATCTAGGAATTTCACCTAAAACCCTAACACCAATGAAATTAAACCAAGGAAAGCTTTTGACAAGTCACATGCAGGTCTGGGCAGAGGATAACAACACCTAAACCAAGATAAAACTAATTGCAAGAGTACAAATCAAGTTTTTCAAGAATTTAGCAGGGTCCGCAGGCTTAGAGTTTGCATAGGTGTGTGCACGCTCTGTGTGCAAAGTAAACATGCGTGGAGGTACGCACTGTGATACAAGCACAGGGTGCAGACTTCTCCTAAAGTTATGAAAAGCCAAAACAAACCTAGATCCACTAAATCCACCCAATTCAACACACAACAAGCCAAAAACAGAAACAAAAAGACAAGTTTCTCAGGTCAAAGTGAAACAAGGAAAACAATCAAGTCCCCACGGAGTTGCCATTTTGTCACGCGGAATGAGTCGAGGTTGCGGACAAGATCAACCTTCCTACTATCTAAAGATATCTAGTGACAAGCAAGCCAATAAAAAACTATACAAGCAAGCCAATAAAAAACTATTTTTCTCTAAATATGCAATTAAAACAAAGGAAAACAAGTGTTTTAGGCCTACCTTGGATCCAGTGCAACTTCGTGGAAGCCTCGCTCCCTCGCTCCAAATGAGCTTCCTTGAAGTGTAAGTCTGCAAACACAAACAAGCAAACAAATTAAATAGCACTTGAAAAGCCAATATCATAAAGCATATTCATCATAATGATCAAGGAGATTATGAAACAAACCACATAAGACAATTTGTTGAGAAAAATGAATCTGATTGTGTTAATTCAAATGAAGAAGAACTTTACAACCTGTGCCTTGATGCTGTACAAGCTCCTCCCAGGGTCCGACAAGAAGTCTCCTCTACTTTGACAAGCTTCACTCACTTCCCAATGAAACCAAAAGGCATGTGATCTCTCCTCTCAAGTTTAACTAGGAAGTCCCAATTCCATCAGCATTTACCCTCAAAATGTTCAACTTCTAACCTCTCCAGCAACTGACCCAATGCCTTAATTTATAGTGCAATGGAGGGAAGTTACTAGGTCCTCCTTCAAAGGGATAAAGCCCTCCTTCAAAGGGATAAAGCCCTCCTTCAAAGGGATAGCTCCTCCTATCAATGGATTAGCTCCTTCTCTTTTGGGATGCATGAACCACCTTGGAGCGAACAATCCATGTCAAAATCCTTCTAGAAACATCTAGAATTAACCCAAAACTGAGTTTTTTAGGATAAACTTGCACCTTTTTGACTTTTACAGGGGTACAGACCCACCCCTTTACAGACAAAGCGTGCAGGTACACAGGTAATATGAACAAAGGGTGCAGATCTGCAAGTAAAAGTAGGAGAAAGTGCGGAACCAGAGTAATATTGATTTTCAATGTCTTTCTCTCATTTTCAAAGCTTGACATGAAGAGCTAAGGTCTGAGACTTGCTTAGGAGGCTAGTATAAGTGATGATAGACCCATACTGACTGCAAATAATCATGGTGACGATATTTTTGTGTAACACAAAGCCTGTAGTTTGCCTCATGTATATTTCTTCTTCCAGATCCCCATGAAGAAATGTTACCTTCACATCCATGTATTCTACGTCAAAATCAAAAGCAGCAGCAACAGATAAAAATAATGTAATAGAAGTTACCTTGGCAACAAGGGATAAAATATCACCAAAATCAATTCTCGGCACCTAGGAATAACCTTTTCCTACCAACCAAGCTTTGTATTTCTCCACCTTTCCTTCTTCATTTGTCTTCTTCTTGAACACCCATTTGTTGCCAATGGGTTTCCTTCCAGCTGGCAACTCCACCAAATCCCAAGCCTCATTTTTTTGCAAATATGCCATTTCATCAACCATGGACTCTTTCCATAGTTTTCCATCCTTTTCATCTACTGCTTCCTTCATAGTTCTGGGATCAACATCAGTAATAGATAAAACAAAATTTGAACAGAAAGCAGATAGACTATACCTTTCTAATTGCCTTCTTTCTTGAACTAATCTTCTCACACTCGGAGTTTGAGGCTCTTCATCTTCTGATTCTTCCTCTGCTGTAGAGTTTGATTCTTCATCCTTTAGCTCAAACTCTATCTTCTTAGGTTCCTTTGGTTGGACTTCATGTTTAATAACATATTTTACCTCTCTAAACACCACATCTTGGCTGTACACAACCTTCCTTGTTACTGGATTCCAAAGCTTATAACCCTTTAAACCATCCTTATACCCAATAAAGATGCACTTTTCAGATTTACTATCCAACTTGGTTCGTTTCTCCTTTGGAACATGTACATATGCATCACATCGAAATACCCTTAAATGTGAAAGAGAGGACTTCGTACTAGTCCATACTTTTTGTGGAGTCTTATTCTCCAACACTGATGAAGGTGACCTATTGACTAGGTAACATGCAGTATCCACTGCCTTTGCCCAGAATTCTTGTCCTAACCCAGCACCACTAAGCATGCTTCTTGGCCTCTCCATCAATGTCTTGTTCATTCTTTCTGTAACTCCATTTTTCTGAGGTGTATATGGAGTAGTCTTCTGTCGTGCTATACCACACTTCGTACATAATTCTTCAAATTCCTTGCTGCAAAACTCTCCACCATTATCTGTCCTCAGCACCTTTATCTTCTTCTCTGCCAGATTTTCCATGAGAGCCTTAAATTCTTTAAACCTATCAAAGACTTTAGATTTCTTCTAAAGGAAATATGTCCATGTATTCCTTGAAAAGTCATCTACAAATGATACATAGTACACAGAGTTACCCAGTGATGGAACCTTCACAGGTCCAAACACATCACTGTGCACAAGCTCTAATATATGTTTCACCCTCTTACTACCAGAGGGGAAACTCACCCGATTTTGCTTCCCATATACACAATTTTCGCAGAAATCAAAATCCAAAGAGCTATTACTCATATCTTCTACCATACCTTTACCATGAAGTATTCAAAGGTCCTTCTCTCCAATATGTCCAAGCCTTTGATGCCACTGCATGGTCTTCTCTCCAGAGACCACTAGATTTTCTGCTCCACTTTCAGGAACCATAGAACTGTTGCACCCATCAATAACAGTGCTACCTTGCAGCTTGTATAGATTTCGAATCTAAACTCCCCGCATCAATACAAGTGCTCTGCGAACCATCTTGCAGTTATCCTTCTCGAACACTGTTTTTACACCTACATCATCCAGCTTGATTACAGAAATTAGATTTCTGGCCAATGTAGCAATATGTAGAACACCCGAAAGTGTTCTAACTCTTCCACCTTACAAATTTAACTTTACCTTTCCGCAACCAACGATTTCAGCCTTCCTATCATCGCCCAAGAAGAAATCACCACCATCATATTTCTCATACTCGTAGAACCACTCTCTATGGTGAGTGAAGGGAAAGGATGCACTTGAGTCAATCAACCATGCCTCATGATCTACATGTTTACTTGAAGAATCCATGTACACATCCCCACCTTCATCTGAGGTGGTTTTCGCCTTTGTAGAAGGAGCCTCATTGGATCCCTTTCCTTTGTCAGGAGCTTTAGATTTACAGTCCATTTTGAGGTGGCCTTCCTTTCCACATTTCTAGCACACCACCTTTATAGGTTTTCTTGGAGATTTAGATCTTCCTCTAGATTTAGATCTCCCACTCGATGACTTATTTTTGTTTCTGTTTTGTGATCGTCCTTGTACAGACAAGGCATCACCATTCTGGCTCTGCATATTTTTCCATCTCATCTCCTCCATGAGCAAGGATGAGGCTATTTCATCAAACTACAAGGCAGTTGCATTTCTACCTATTGCAATAACCAAAATATCCCATAAGTTTGGTACATAAGACAACAAACTGATTCACTTATCATCATCTGAAATTTTAATATCAATAGATAATAACTGACTTTCCACAGTATTAAATGCGTTCATATGTTCTGTCACCGAGTCTCCCTCTTTCATACTTAGGTTATACAACTTTTTTTGTAGGAACATTTTATTCACCAGAGACTTAGATTGGTACAAATTCCCTAACTTGTCCCACAAAGCCTTAGCCGTAGCTTCCCTTGATACATTCCGTAATATTGAATCCGAGACACACAATGGTATTGTGCTCTTTTCCTTCCAATCCAACTTATTGCATTCTTCATCGGACACTCCAGTTGGTTTAGTACCCAGATCTACCATGATCCTCTGATCTTTATCCACCAACAGATCCTCCATCTTTAGTTTCCACAACTCAAAACTTCGACCATTAAAATTTATCAATCTCTATCTTTGCACTGTTCGCCATCTTCTTTCACCACCAAAATTGATCCTGCAGATCTCCCACTGACCAGGGTCTACCACAGGCCCGAGAAAAACCCCTAAGCAAAAAAGGAGTTCCCTTGAAGACAAAACAACTCTGATACCAAATGTACATTTTAACCGTGTACAGAAATTACCTCCATACAAATTCTAAAACATAGAAAATAAATAATGTGAGATCATAAAACATAAAACACATATACACAAATACTTTCCCCTGGATCCCAAAACTAAGACTACCAGCTTGATTTTTCATTATGTCCCTTTCAATGTTACAATACATATTTATACATGCCGAAGCATTAAATACCATGGACCAAAAACCATCGCGTCAAAAACCATGGACTGAAAAACCATCTCGTCCAAAACCATGTGCAATAAACATGCACAAAACCATAGATAGGTCCACCCAACCTAATATAGGGTCCAATTTTTTTTTCATAGGGTGCTACCCCAGACCCCGTAGAGGGGGACTACCCATCCCCCTCAAACCCCCTGTGACCCCCCCACTGCGCAATCGGTGCAACGAAGGGGGGCTCCTCCCCCTTTCTAACCCCATGGTTGACTACATAGGCTAGTCATGGAAAGAATATAACACAACCCAACAATGTAGTGGGACTCTAAGGCCCCAATAGAATCTATTCCTCATGACCAATGGTTTCAAGCTCTACGTTGGAGTCCATAGCCATTATTTCTTTCTTTGTAGTTTCCTTTGTCTCAAGTGTAGTTGACAATGCCCCAATAGGTTCATGCTTAGGATTACCCCTTCATTGACTATCCTTCTTTGGTGGATCTAGGTTCATAATATCTTCAGGAAACCCAATTCCCTCTAAGGAATCTTGTTACACTATGTATTTATTCCCTTTTGGAGATGGGTGCAACCTTATATTCACATATGTGCTCCTTGGATTTTGACTTTTGGCAACCACTAGTTGAAAATCATCAGGGCAACTTGATGATTTGGCATTTGTTTCTCTACATTAGTGATTGGAAAACCCCTAAAGAGATGTGCATACAAATGGAACTGATGACAAAAAAATGACACATACTCATAGTTTAAGGATTGATTCCAAACCTTGTCCTTATAAGAAAGTTCAATCCATTCTCCAAGGGGATGAGGTATGCTCATATATACGTAGATTTGGGCATATGAGACATGTCAAACTCACTTTGTGCCACCAGAAATATTGATAGAGGAGCCAATGTAATTTCTAAAAGAATCGTGGGCTCCCAAAATTCTTCTAGTAGTGAGAACAATCATACCCAAATTGGGGTAGCTAGAAACTTCTCCTTTTCTAAATTATTGTGATCCTCCCAAAAGTGGATAAATAAATGTATGTTGCCAAAGAAGTAAGGGAAATTTTTGAATTCCCTATTTCTATTCTCTAGGATAAGAAAATCATTGTAAAAAAACACTTGTATCCAAAATTCAAAAGGGTCTTCCCTTTCCGATGCAATTTAGTTTGAATCTATTTAACCAAGTCCTTCTCCATCGTCCAAACCCCAATAAATTTGCAGATAAGGACATGCTCTTTCATGAATTGAATATGTGCCTTGATTGTGTCAGAGTAGATATTTGATTTAGGGTTAATTAAAACCTTTTGAAAACATCTATTCTTGTTTTTGGATTGTTAGTAAACCCCCAAGACAACATTTCCTCCTTAATTCCTTCATTTCTATTTGCACTAGAACCACTATCAACACAATAGTTTTCTTTGATGAACACCTTTTGTAGGAGGGGGTTTCACCCCTCCCCATGTGGGGATTCTTAAGAAGAATCAGTGAGTACTAACAAAAAAATTCACCCAATCAAATGCATAAGATAAAGGAGAATTGAATACCTTAAAAAGTTAGAGTTTATAATGATTTTGACAGACTAAAAATTGTAATAGGGCAGACTTATTCACGTTTTTTTTAATCTTCTAATTTTTAATTTTAATGAATTTTATTAAAAAATAAAAAAAGGAATAAATACTTTGGAAATAAATCCCAACCTCTAATTTATACATACTACTAAGAATTTTCCAGAATATTCTATGGAGGTTAAATCCATATTATCCTCCTAATAATTATTGATAATTAAATTAAATTTTAGAAAGCCCTATTCTAAAATAGACATGCCCATCAACATAATCATAATCATAATGTTATTTTGTTAATTAATTAAATGTTATCATTATTGAAGAACTAAATTCTCTCACATATGTGTTAATTATTTTTATGGGTGAAGTGCATATGTAAATGGGTTCTATATTATAATTGGGATTAGTTAAGTGTTAAATGATTTTAGTGGGATAAATATCCTTTAATTATAAATCTACTTCAAAATTTTAAATGTAATTAATATAATATTATATATTGATTAAGGTTTGATCTTAATTAAATGAAAGTTGATATTAAGAAAGATAATTACATTAGATTAAATATAATTGAACTTTATTTAATCATTTTCTAATCTTATTTATTTTAGAAAAAATCATAATTATATATTAATAATCATAATTATTTTTAAATAACATGAAAATTTTGAAGTTAATTTTCTTTTAATGGTGTGCCAATGCACAAATACTCTCCATGCATGAAGTATGACAATAATTATGCCATCTCCTCAATCCTCCTACTTTTGGAGGCTCAAGGAAAAAGATAGAAACTAAGTGTCACATCAACTTCGTCTTGAGGTCTATATGGTCATAGGTCAATGTAGCACCTCACAATGAAATGAAGTAAGAAATGAGTATAGTAATAGGCTTGAGTACGAGAGGTCTCTTTGCAATTTCCAATATTACTACACTACATCAATGAATGAGGTGGCCACCTAGAGCAAGGTTTCAAACTCATAGCATTAGATAGATAAATCTTCCTATTCATCTATATGAGTAATGTAGGCTCATGCAATTCTGTTAGTCTTTTAATTGTTGGCAACAAAGGGATTCTTGCACGCCTCCTCTACCTATATCACTTACAACTTATCCTAGTCATTAGTTGGTGTATTTCCTCACCCCCTTTTCTCTAGCTTTGAACCATTCATCAAGCCCTATGGTAGATCTAGTTGAGGAGGTAGGTTAGGACACTATAGCTCTTTGGCTTAGAGGGATTCTCAAGGAGACCCAAAATAGTATTGGGAACATATTCCCCTATTGGCTTGTTGGGGCCTAACCCAAGTTCAGAGGTGATTTAGCCAAACAAATCCCGATACTACTGGCCCTTTCGGAAACAGTCCACGAAACGCAGAATGAGGTCTTACCCAAAGTAGTATGGGAGGGTGCTAGAAACAAGTTTCCGCAAGTGGTCTGCGGTTCAACCTTGTGCACACGTCGCTACGTGCACTTACCCGTACCTCGCAGAGTGAGATGCTGCCTTCGAGTAGCCCTACTTGGGGGCTGAATGTTGTTATTACCCAAGCCTTTATGAGTATTTTGTTGTTAGTTGATTAAATTAACTTACTTTCATGCGTAAAGTATACATAGCAATATAAATCGTTCATACAAGTGCGTGAAGTAAATAAATAGTATATTTACAAAACACGTAATAACCCAAGAATAGATACACAGAATTAAGATAAAACTTCTCTTTATTATTATCTTCATTGGTTACAGACTCAAATCTTGCCTACGCACTCAGCTGCAGACAACTAGGCCCCTGTGCACTCAGCTGTAGAGCCTTCTCCTACCCTACGACCCAAGACACACTTTACACTTACGACTCTTGCTCTTTGCTTCTATTTTTCCATCTATTACTTTTCTATCTTTTACACTTAGAGCATCGCTCTATTTATACAATCCCATGGTCTGCGAACCCTAGGTAGGCCGACATTACATCACAAAATAGGTCGGACAAACCTATGACTCTAACATACTTCTGCGCCTACCATTCGCGGGGCTTTACAACATCATTCGGTAAAAACATGGGTTTGAGCCCCAAAACATGCCTCTAGGGGATTCCATGCCCAACAGGCCCCCAACATAAACATCGTGACTCACCCTCGAGTCACTTTATCGGTGCGGTGATCTTGGCAAAAAGTTCCTGCAACTGTCCTCGAACTGTGCTGATGTTGGCAGCGCACTGAGTTGCTGCTTGTTGAATCTGCTGCATTTGTTGTTCTGAGACCTCCATATTTGGGGTGCTTCTCTACATTAATGTGTGCATCCCCTATATGTGGATGAGATTTACTTTGATGTGTGCTATGAATGTGCAATCCTAGTCGATCCATGGCTGGACACGTGCTTTGACAGTTGCCTCCCTATGTCGTGCCGCATCCACCTACTCCTTCAGTGCCTTATCTTATTACATCCTTACAAGTAGCTGAGTGAGGACTACGATCTGTAAAGTTCCTTGGAAACTGTCGTATTGCTGCTGGAGTTCTCTCACCTCTATCTTCAGGATCTGGATGTTGGGTTCCTCCTGCAAAGTTGTGAGGACCTCAAGTGCTGGCTCCAACAAAGTGGTACAGTCTTGCACTGCACCTCCAATTTCTTCAAACTTCACTACGATAGCGCTAGCATGCTGTTCTCAAACCTCCGAGGGAGTGTAAGGCTATGACTTTAACCGAAGCTCGGTGATCTGTAGATTCAACTCCAGCTAAACCTTGGTCTTTTCTTCTTTACCCTTGCACACTCCGGTTGCCAACATGTGTATCTACACCTCTATTGGTAGATCTACTTGGATGGGCAGCTCCGGGACGCATCGATAAGGGTCGTTTATCACCTACACCAACTATTGATTTTGTGAAACCAATCCATTATGCTACAAGTTGAGTTGTTCGTGTTTATCTTATGCTTGCTGAGAACTTGGATCACGTGGCTCTCCCTAGTGCATAGTTCTGCCATTATCCCATACTTCAGTAGATACAGTGTCTCATGTGGAAGGTTAGCCAAATTAAGGCCAAGGCCTTTGATCATGTTAATCACAAATCTATCGGTCTTGTTTGTTGCTACTAGGGCCCCTTTTGGTAGCACTATTGTGTTCTCCATTTGTGCACGTAGCATATGTTCTACTGTCGAGGATCCTGCTGCGAGGTGGGTGGAAAGGTTACCCACTTGAGGGGGACGCACCTATAACTCCTATAGTTGTGCCTTGAGGGCCCCCAACACAGTCTGGTGCTCATGCATAAAATCTTGAAGGGCCTCATTTGTGACATCACAAACCATCTCGCCGATGTCATGCAGATCACCTTCGGTTAAGGCGATCGGGCCAATGGCCAAATTCGAGGCCTTGACCTTCTTCCTTGGTCCTACTCTTTCTACTGTGTGTGGGCATTTTAACTGTGTGGATGTGGTCCCTAGGTCCACCCTCCCTTTCATTGTTTCTGCTTCCTCTGCCTCCTGCCCCTACAATGACGTTGCTTCACCTCGTCCTCCTTCATGGTTGCTGCCTATGCTTCCTGTGTTGTTGTTGCTGCTTCTGCTTAATGGCTTTCTATGTTGCATCGTGCATTGCCCTTACCTCCACTGTTGTTGTTTCCTTCCACCTTTTCTCAACCAATTGTGTGATGCGTAGCTTGGCAATGTCCTTCTTCTTCTATGATGTCACCTTCTCAAGTTCTGCAAGATCTGGGGCATGCCATTCTGGAGGTCATGTCTCCAAGACAGTAAAAATTGCATCATCAGTGGCTAGAAAAGGTATCTTTGTCCATTGCTTCACCAGATCCTTACGTGCCCTGATAAAAATGTTGTGCATATTAGCATTAAATTCTATAAAACTCTGCAGACTATTCTACACCATAGGTGACAGGCGCGGCCTCTGATTGATCCACATTCGAATGCTCAGCTCCATGAGCACCCAGAAGATTTTGGTGTCACATATCCGTTTCATGTCCTTTGTGTCCTAGAGAAAAGTGTACTTCACAGCCTCCTCTGTCAATGCTGGGGAATTGATTGTCCTCCAGTAGTTCTCCCACTACGAGAATTATGGATAAAAACAACCATGCATAGTGGAAGGTTTTTCCATGCTCCTAGACTTCACGACAATTTTCCAAAAATTCCTCGTAGAGGAATTCAAACCAGTTGAATTGAACCCCCTCCGTGCACGGCTCGACCAGTGCTATCACTGGCACTGGTACTTCATCAGCGCAACACTTCCTCATAACTTTCCCAGCAAAGATTTGGGTTACTACGCATACCCCTTTCTCCTTGATGTTGCAATTGAGCGTGGTTACCATCATGTTGCGATTGAGTGTGGTTACAATCATGTTGCAATTGACCATGATTACCTTGTGTAACCGGTTCTGCCATCATTCTATTTCTTTGTCCGAATCTAATGTGCAGGAGCTTTCACACTGCCACGAAATCCTGCCATCCATCGTAGGATTCACGCAATCCTATTCCCAAGTGTTTATCCTGTAGATACAGTCTAGATCATCATCACCCTCATCATCGCGCACTAGCTCTATGTAGTGTGATCCTTCCACAGGGTCTAAAGGTACCACTACGCTCAGTGAATTTTTCTCAAAAATCATTTTGTGCTTCTTTAGATTTATCACTCCGCTCATATCAGTGACCCAATCTATTCCTAGAAATGCGGGATAGCAATTGCTGTCATCGACAATCTCTATCACTTCGTAATCTACAAGCGTGCTCGCACCTTCGATATCTATTGTTATTCCCTGTAATCTTCCCATCGGTAGGATCTTTTGCTGGTTTTCCATTCGCAATTGAATAGGAGACCATTGCAATGCGGGCTTGCCCATGCACTCCCATGTCTGCTTTGGCAGCATGTGCATGTCCGATCCCAAATCCAGAATCACTTGATCCATTTCATATTCCCTGATTTGCATAGTCAATCTCATCTCCCTTCATGTTCGTATTGTGTGCCTCCTGAGATTCTGGACTATGTGCAGTTCTCTTGGCCCATCGCACCTAGTGATGAGTTCTTGTAGTCCCTTTACAACCTTGTTGTCATGCAGTAGCTTCATGCATGTATCCAGAAAGGTAGTAAGCATTGATCGGTCCATCTCCAATTCTATTTTGTCTTTACTACCTTAAGTGGAGGCCTCCGTGAAGCTCTTCTTGGCTTCCATGAATGTCTCCTTCACATGCTCCAAATCGAACTCTGGTTCCTTTGTTGGAGCCTTGCGAATGAAGGCACTTTCTTCGGGCTACTTGCCCTTATCATCTCCTATTGTTATATTGCTTCAGAGCACGATGTTTACCATCGGGTCCTCTTCGCATAGCTCAGACCTCATCATTTGTATGTTCTGAGTCAGTGGAGGTTGGAGTGTTTCTTTATCACGCAACCTTGTTATCAGTGTGGGGAAGTCCTCTATCTCATGATCAAAATGGGTACAATATAAAGATGATGCTCTCATCGAATTCGTACAATCACGGGCATAATGCCCTAGCCCTCTGCAATTGTAACAAATCAGCTATCCATGACCCCTTCCTGGTCCCATTCCACCTCGACCTCATCGACACCCCTGAAATCCAGTGCATATCATCCCTGCATTTTGGTCAATGGCTCGTGTTTTGGCTTGAACTATATAGGTAGGGGTCTGATCCATCATCAGTTTATAACTTGTACAGGTGCACTCATCATGGCCTACTGATCTGCAGAAATTATAGAACAACTACTGGGACATTTTCATATACTTCTATAATAGGTAGTAGTTATCTGTAACATGTTTTCCTCCTATTTGACGAATCGTGCAGCATAATGTAGGTGCCGCGCTCAGTCCTAATTATGCCTTTGGTTGCAATGGCATAGGCCCTCCTCCCACCAAGTAATTTGCAAATACTAGACAATGGTCCTTGTCATGTCCCTGTCCCTTGCAAGTTATACACCATACCTCCTGATATGCTTCTCGGCAAGTTGTCGTGTCCTGTTTCAAACTCTGCATCCCAAGACATAGGATTTTCAACTACGCGTGGATCTATTGGACTCCCAGATTAGGATCTTGTATTGGGGTCTCGTGCAGTCTCATTATGATCTCCAAAGCTTTGGCCTGGGTGGATAAATTCTGCTGTGATAGCGCAGTCCTTAATTGCAGCATTAGTGATGCTACAAACCATGCGCAATGTTGTGCATCTGTCAAGGTCATGTTGGCTTCACGAATCAAACCCTTCAGTCTTTGATCCAGCTCCCAGGGGGTCTTGCTTATAAGCATCATGATTTCCTTAAACTAGATAATCGATTGTGTCTCCAATTTTGACTTAATAAATTCCTTGTTTAGCGCAGCTTGGATATCTGTAATCCTTGCATTTGGATTGTCATTAGAATTCTTAATGTACCATGTCAGTGCATGATCCTGCAATGTGGTTACTGGCATTTCCTTCTTTATGTTTTCATCCGTGACTCCTTGCACTTCCCATAGAACCTTTACCACAAACCAAAATTGGTCCGGATCTTTGTTCCCTACTCCTTTGAACACTAGAAACTTTATTGCATTCGCTATATTGAACTGTGGTGATGGCAGAGGTGGTGTGAGTGGAGATGGGGGTGAAGATGGTGAAACTGGGGGTGGTGGAGGTGGAGGTGGTATGCATGGGATTCACTGATTTATCAGACTGATCTCACTTCTTGGTGAAAATTTCGCGAGCTCTTCCTCGCTTTCACGTCGAGGTGAAATCAAGGGGCTATTTTCTATCTCTGTGCTACCTTCGTTTCTATAGATCCTCCCACATCACGTAGCCCCAAACATCAATTTATTCGCATAACCTGCTTTTCACATAGTAGCATTTTAATCCAAGTGTTCAAAGATTTAACGTACTTACCTCGTGGTCCTTTGAGGAAGCGTCATTCTGCCTTGCTGTAGCTGACTGAAGTATCTACCGCGAACTTGGTGATAAACCCTCATATAATTCGATCGAGAATTGAATACCTTAAAAAGTTAGAGTTTACAATGATTTTGACAGACTGAAAATCTTAATAGGGTAGACTTATTCATGTTTTTTTAATTTTTTAATTTTTTAATTTTAATGAATTATAAAAAAATAAAAAAAGGAATAAATACTTTGGAAATAAATCCTAACCTCTAATTTATACATACTAAGAATTTTCCAAAATATTCTATGGAGGTTAAATCTATATTATCCACCTAATAATTATTGATAATTAAATTAAATTTTAGAAATCCCTATTCTAAAATAGACATGCCCATTAACATAATCATAATTATAATGTTATTT
This sequence comes from Pinus taeda, assembly GCA_000404065.3. Classification (NCBI taxonomy): domain Eukaryota; kingdom Viridiplantae; phylum Streptophyta; class Pinopsida; order Pinales; family Pinaceae; genus Pinus; species Pinus taeda. The sequence goes on along the minus strand of APFE031575029.1, from coordinate 67,997 downwards.
TGCTAATAAATTAAATGTTATCATTATTGAAGAACTAAATTCTCTCACATATATGTTAATTATTTTTATGGGTGAAGTGCATATGTAAATGGGTTCTATTATTATTAATTGGGATTTAGTTGTAAGTGTTAAATGAATTTAGTGGGATTAAATATCCTTAATTATAAATCTCCTTCAAAATTTAAATTTAATTAATATAATAGTATATATTGATTAAGGTTTGATTTTTAATTAAATAAAGTTGATATAAGAAGATAATTACATTAGATTAAATATAATTGAACTTTATTTAATCATTTTTCTAATCTTATTTATTTAGAAAAATTATAATTTATATGTTAATAATCATAATTATTTTTAAATAACATGAAAATTTTGAAGTTAATTTTCTATGAATGGTGTGCCAATGAACAAATGATGTCCATGCATGAAGTATGACAATAATTATGCCATATCCTCAATCCTCCTCCTTTTGGAGGCTCCAGGAAAAAGATAGAAACCAAGTGTCACATCAACTTCGTCTTGAGGTCTATATGGTTTGTAGGTCAATGTACCGCCTCACTATGAAATGAGGTAGGAAATGAGTGTAGTACTAGGCTTGAGTACGAGAGGTCTCTTTGCAATTTCCAATATACTACACTACATCAATGAACGAGGTGGCCACCTAGAGCAAGGTTTCAAACTCATAGCATTAGATAGATAAATCTTCCTATTCATCTATATGAGTAATGTAAGCTCATGCAATTCTGTTAGTTTTTTAATTGTTGACAACAAAGGGATTCTTGCACACATCCTCTACCTATATCACTTACAACTTATCCTAGTCATTAATTGGTTTGTTTTCTCAGCCCCTTTTCTCTAGCCTTGAACCATTCATCAAGCCCTATGGTAGATCTAGTTGAGGACGTAGGTTAGGACCCTATAGCTCTTTCGCTTAGAGGGATTCTCAAGGAGCAACAAAATAGTATTGGGAACATATTCCCCTATTGGCTTGTTGGGGCCTGACCCAAGTTTAGAGGTGATTTAGCCAAACAAATCCTGATACTACTGGCCCTTTTGGAAACAGTCTATGGAGTGCGGACTGAGGTCTCACCCGAAGTAGTATGGGAGGGTGCTAGAAACAGGTTTCCGCACCTTGGAGATGTCTAATGCATTCAAGTGGTCTGTGGTTCGACCCTGCGCACATGTCACTACGCGCACTTACCTGTACCTCGCAGCCTGAGATGCTACCTTTGCGCAACCCTACTCAGGGGCCGAATGCTGTTATTACCCAAGCCCTTACTAGTATTCTATTGTTAGTTGATTAACTTAGCTTACTTGCATGTGTAACGTATACATAGCATTATAAATCATTCATATAGGTGCGTGAAGTAAATAAATAGTATATTTACAAAACATGTAATAACCCAAGAATAGATACACAAAATTAAGATAAAAATTCTCTTTATTATTATCTTCATCGGTTATAGATTTGACTCCACCCCATGCACTCAGCTATAGATAATTAGGCCTCTGTGCACTCAGCTACAAAAACTTCTCCTACCCTACGACCTAAGACACACTTTACACTTGTGAGTCTTGCTCTTTGCTTATATTTTTCCATCTATTACTTCGCTATCTTTTCACTTAGAGCATCGCTCTATTTATACAAACCCATGGTTTGCGAACACTGGATAGGCTGACATTACATTACAAACTAGGTTGGACAACCCTATGACTCTAACATACTTCCGCGCCTACCATTCGCGGGGCTTACAACATCATTCGATTAAAACATGGCCTTTGAGCCCCAAAACATGCCTCGAGGGGATTCGATGCACAATAGGCTCCCAACATAAACATCCTGACTCACCCTCAAGTCACTCTATCAGCGCGGCGATCTTGGCACGAATTTCCTCCAACTGTCTTCGAACTATGCTGATGTTGGCAGCGCACTGAGTCACTGCTTGTTGAATCTACTGCATCCACTATTCTGAGACCTTCATATCTGGGGTGCTTCTCTGCATTAATGTGTGCATCCCCTGCATGTGGATGAGATTTACTTTGATGTGTGCTATGATCAGGAAATCCTAATCGATCCATGGTTGGACACGTGCTTTGAGAGCTACCTCGCTATGTCATGCCACATCCACCTACTCTTTCAGTGCCTTATCTTACTGCATCCTTGCAAGCCGCTGAGTGAGGACTATGGTCTGTACAGTTCCTTGGACACTATTGTATTACTGCTGGAGTTCTATCGTCTCTTTCTTCAGGATCTGGATGTTGGGTTCCTCCTACAGAGTTGTGAGGACCTCAAGTGCTTGCTCCAACAAAGTGGTACAGTCTTGCACTGCACCTCCAATTTCTTCCAATCTCGCTGCGATAGCACTAGCGTGATGTTCTCGGATGTTTGGGGGAGTGTAGGGCTATGACTTTAACCGAAGCTCGGTGATCTGAAGATTCAGCTCCAGCTAAACCTTTGTCTTTTATTCTCTACCCTCACAAAATCTGGTTGCCAACATGTGTATCTACACCTCTATTGGTAGATCTACTGGGATGGCCAGCTCCGGGACATGTCGGTAAGCATCATCTACCACCTGCACCAATTGTTGGTTCTGCGAAACCAATCCGTTGCACTACAAGTTGAGTTGTTCATATTTATCTTTTGCTCGTTGAGAACTTGGATCACACAGCTCTCCCTAGCACACAGTTCTACCATTATCCCATCCTGTAGTAGATACAATATCTCATGTTGAAGGGTAGCCAAATTAAGGCCAAGGCCTTTTGTCATGTTAATCACAAATCTATAGGTCTTGTTCATTGCTACTAGGGCTCCTTCTGGTAACACTATTGTGTTCTCCATTTGTGCACGTAGCATATGTTCTACTGTCAAGGATCCTACTATGAGGTGGGTGGAAAAGGTACGCATCTGAGGGGGACGCACCTGTAACCCCTATAGCTATGCCTTGAGGGCCCCCAACACAGTCTGGTGCTCAAGCATAAAATCCTGAAGGGCCTCATTTGTGACATCGCAAACCATCTTGCCGATGTCATGCAAATCACCTTCACTTAAGGGGATCGGGTTAGTGGCCAAATTCGAGGCCTTGACCTTCTTCCTTGGTTCTACTCTTTCTACTATGTGTGGGCGTTTTAACTATGTGGATGCGGTCCCTAGGTCCACCCTCCCTTCCACTGTTTCTGCTTCCTCTGCCTTCTGCGCCTATGAGGATGTTGCTTCACCCTCGTCCTCCTTCATGGTTGCTACCTCTACTTCCTGTGCTATTGTTGTTGCTTCTGCTTAATGGCATTCTATGTCGCTTCATGCATTGCCCTTACCTCCACTGCTATTGTTTCCTTCCACCTTTTCACAGCCAATTGTGTGATGCACAACTTGGCATCGTCCTTATTCTTATGCGCTGTCACCTTCTCAAGTTCTACAATATCTAGGCACGCCATTCTAGAGGCCATGTCTCCAACGTAGTAAAAAGTGCATCGTCAGTGGCTAGAAAAGGTAGCTTCATCCACTGCTTCGCTAGATCCTTACGTGCCCTAATAAAAATGTCGTGCATATCATCTTTAAATTCTATACAACTCTGTAGAATATTGTACACCATGGGCAATAGGCACGGCCTCCGATTGATCCACATCTGACTGCTCAACTCCATGAGCACTCAGATTATTTTGGTGTCGCATATCCATTTCATGTCCTTTGTGGCCTAGAGCAAAGCATACTTCACAACCTCCAGTAATTCTCTGTCAATGTTGGGGAATTGATCGTCCTCCAACAGTTCTCCTGCTATGAGCATTATGGATAACACAACCATGCATATTGGAAGGTTTTTCCATGCTCCTAGGATTCACGACAATTTTTCAAAAATTCCTCGCAGAGGAATTCAAACTAGTTGAATTGAACCCCTTCGCGCACTGCTCGGCCAGTGCTACCACTAGCGCCGGTACTTCATCATCGTGACACTTCATCATAACTTTGATGGCTAGGATTTGGGTTGCTATGCGTATCCCTTTCTCCTTGATGTTGGAGATGGCGTAGCCCCTCTTCTTCTTCTCCAACTTGTATTTCATCTTCATGGCTTCTGCGAGGGCCAAATCACTACCCTTTCCTTTGATTATGGTCACGGGGTCCTTTCCTTTGCAGCGGAGTTGAGAAATGTGGTGAATGAGGTCTTTCTTGATGGGGATAGGCTCCTCTAGCCACAGATACCCGTCATGCACCAAGAAAAGTAGTTGCCTGATGATGAAAGTGGTTATGGGTGCGTGGTGGAAATGTGGCAGCTATAATAAGTTGAGTAGCCTAGCCTTTTCCACACCTCGTAGCCACTTCTGTGGTTCTAACATTGTCACCACCCCTGCAGTGTTTTTCTTCATGAGGTTCCCAGACTCCAGGTGAGGGAACTTCTCGTGCTCAGCGAGGTCCCAATCTTTAAACTTCATGGTTGGCATGCGGCCCAGGTGTGTGCCTTCAAACACAATGTCGTCTAGGAGGAGTGGGGTCTGGACTGAACTCTTTAGTTTCGTCCAAGTCCTTCGGCACTTTGGTATTTCCTTTCCATGGAGGGACATATGAAGACAATTTTGTTGTAGAGCATGTAGGTTGAATATCGTCCTCCATGCTTTCATCTTCCTCCTCTATGATGATCAGGGCCTGCAAATCTTCTTCTTCCTCATTTGTTTCTATCGTGACAGCTTTCCCCTTTTCTGCCTTCGATAGTTTGCTTCGCAGTGGGTACCTCGGGGACACACATATTGGAGCCATTGCATGTTTATCCTTCTTGGGTCTTGGTGTATGAGGTGATTTGGGGATTTATGCCACAACCCCGGCACCTTCTGGAACATCCTCCACCATTGGGATTTGCGTAGCCTCACTGACGGTTACCTCTTCAATTCCCAAACCATCCTTAGATGCAGTCATTGTATCTAGGCTATATTATGTCACTCACGATCTCAGGGGCTCAATTATCGCTTGGCTCTCAATGCTCAATGCTCTACTCAATTGCTGAATTCTCAAATGATCAAGTGTTGTTTTCTAGGCAACCCTTTGTGTTTTATAGCACCTTTTGAATTTGAATTCGACCATTCCCCCATATTTTGGTCCATTAATGCTTTCTTGCCGGTATATTTTCTCAAATCTTGCCCATAAATCACATCTTAAATTCCCACTGCTTGCTCCATTTAGCCTCAAGTCGCACATCCCATCATGAATAGTGACCTCAACGGTCACTTTCTGGCCAATCCACGTGGCAGCCAGCCCTTCGTGCGTGGATGTGGACCCTGTGATGCTCTGCTTCTGCGTGCATCCCCAATAGTGCATAGCTCCCGAGTAGAATATTTTATAGTCCCACGCTTCCTTTCAACTAGGCAGGTGATTGCACCACCTGTGTCGAGCTCCATCCTATCCTCCATCATGGTTCGTAGAGAATCCCCACCATCCATTCTTGTGGTTGGCATTGCGCACTTTACTATGTGCAACATGCTACCCTGGTCAATACATCTGGTGATATGTATTCCAAGCCAAGGCAACGTACTAACCAATTCATGGTGATAGTGCTCAAATTGGTGAGTATGATCGTATGCACCTTGCCTTACCATCTTAGCTTCTTCGACAAAAAACACTTCCTTTATCTCGTCCTCCAGCTTCTTGACCTCCACATCCATCATAGCGCTTTTCTTCCTTAATCGTACCCTTTCTTTTTTCAAGTTTGCGGAGTCTAAATTTTCCCTGTCAAATTTCTTCCTCAAGTCTTATGTGTTCTGTTTCTCATGGCTATCTGATTCCTTCATTCTGGGCTTTGCAGACCATCATAACTGTGGGTGTTGCTATGGACGGACTAGGCTTCATATGCTCCATAGGGATTACAACCCCTGCTTCATACTTTAGCTTCAGAAGTGTTCACACAGTCAAGGTTTTACACATAGGCCTATAAGCCCATAGAACCACTGGTATGCACAGATCCTAGTCCGTGTGTCTCACATGGTGGACCGTGCTCAACACTTCGCACACCTTAGAAAAGGCTTCCCGATGGATAATATTTGGTGTACTTTGTCTTATCATACTTCATCATTTGCACCCTCGTCTTGCCCACTCTTACTTGTTGTTCTTGTTTCCTATCGTGAGGACGTTGTTCGTTCATGTAGGTTGCGTACCATAGGCTTGTACCCATTTGGAGAGGTGGGCGCATAGGTCTTTTTTGTCCATCATACCCAACTTCCATCCGCATCTGAGGCTTTCCAAACCATATAAGCATCACCCTTTTGCATTCGAGCTAGTCCTCAAAATGCTGCTAGTGTGTAACCCACCACCTTGCGGGGGTAGCAGGCAGTGCCCATTTAAGAGTGACAAAATGTTGTTGTTTTGGTACTTCTCTTTCAAATTTGTTCAAGAATTCATCCACTTTGCTGAACCCATCATACATGGGAAGATATCTTACTTATGTTGTCACATAGCGAAGTGATCTTACCATCATGTTACAATTGAGTGTGGTTACCTCATGTAACCGGTTCTACCATCATTCTATTTCTTCATCTGAATCTGATGTGTACGAGCTTTCACACTCCCACGAAATCCTACCATTCATTATAGGATTCACACAATCATATTCGCAAGCAGTTACCTTGTAGATATAGTCTAGATCATCATCATTGTCATCATTGCACACTGGCTCTCTGTAGTGTGATTCTTCCACAGGTTTAAAGGTACCACTGCGCGCAATGAATTTTTCTCAAAAATCATTTTGCACTTCTTTAGATTTATCACTTTGTTCATATCAGTGGCCCAATCTATTCCTAATAATGTAGGATAGCAATTTCTATCATTGACAATCTCTATCACTTCGAAATCTGGAAGCACACTTGCACCTTCAATATCTACTATTATTCCCTGCAATCTTCCCATCGGTAGGATCCTTTTCTGGTTTTCCATTCGCAATTGAATAGGAGACCATTGCAATGTCGGCCTGCCCATGCGCTCCCATGTCTGCTTTGGAAATATGTGCACATCTAATCCTAAATCCAGAATCACTTGATCCATTTCATATTCCCTGATCTGCACAGTCATTCTCATCTCCCTTCCTATTTGTATTGTGTGCCTCCCGAGATTCTGGACTATGTGTGGTTCTCTTGGCCCAGCGCACCTAGTGATGAGTTCTTACAGTCCCTTTACAGCCCTGCTGTCGTGCAACAGCTTCATGCATGTCTCTAGAAAGGTAGTAAGCATTGATCGGTCCATCCTTGGTTCTATTTCGTCATTACTACCTCAAGTGGAGGCCTCCGTGAAGCTCTTCTTAGCTTCCATGAATGTGTCCTTCAGGTGCTCCAAATCGAACATCAGTTCCTTTTTAGAGCCTTGCGAACCCAGGCACTTTCTTCAGGCTACTTGCCCTTATCATCTCCTATCATGATACTACTTCGAAGCATGATTTTTACCTTTGGGTCCTCTTCACGCAGCTCAAACCTCATCATTTGCAGGTTCTGAGTTAGCGGAGGTTCGAGTGTTCCTTTATCGTGTGACCTTGCTGTCAGTGTGGGGAAATCCTCCATCTCATGATCAAACTGGGTACAATATAAAGATGATGCTCTCATCAAATTTGTACAATCACAGGCATAATACTCTGGCCCTCTGCAATTGTAACAAATCAGCTATCCACGACCCCTTCCTGGTCCCATTCCACCTCGATCTCATCCGTGCCCCTGAAATCCAGTGCATGTCATCCCTGCATTTTGGTCGAGGGCTTGTGTTTTGGCTTGAACTCTATAGGTAGGGGTTCGATCCATCATCAGTTCATAACTTCTACACGTGCGCTCATCATGGCCTACTGATCTGCAGAAATTACAGAACAACTGCTGCGACATCTGCGTATACTTTTATAATAGGTGGTAGTTATCTGTAGCATGCTTTCCTCCTATCTGACGAATCGTGCAGCATAACGCAGGCATTGCGCTCAGCCCTACTTGTGCCTCTAGTCTCAATGGCATAGGCCCTCCTCCCACCAAGTAATTCGCAAAGACTGGACAATGGTCCTTGTCATGTCCCTGTCCCTTGCACTTTATACACCATACCTCTTCATGCGCTTCTGGGCAAGTTGTCGTGTCTTGTTTCAAACTCTGCATCCCCAGACATATGATTTTCAACTGCACGTGGATCTATTGGAATCCCAGACTAGGATCTTGTATTGGGGTCTCGTGCAGTCTCATTGCGATCTCCAAAGCTTTGGCTTGGGTGGATAACTTCTGTAGTGACAACACGGTCCTTAGTTGCAGCGTTAGTGATGCTACAAACCATGTGCGGTACTGTCCATCCATAAAGGTCATGTTGGCTTTGCGAATCATACCCTTCAGTCTATGATTTAGCTCCCAAGGGGTCTTGCCTAGGAGCATCGCAATTTCCTTAAATTCGATAATCAACTGTTTCTCCGATTTTGGCCTGCTAAATTCCTTGTTTAGTGCAGCTTGGATATTTGTGATCCCTGCATTTGGATTGTCATTAGAATTCTTAATGTAACATGTTAGTGCGTGAGCCTGTAATGTGCTTACCAACATTTCCTTCTTTATTTTTTCATCTGTGACTCCTTGCACTTCCCATACAACCTTTACCACAAACCAAAATTGGTCCCGATCTTCGTTCCCTACTCCTTTGAACACTGACAAATTTATTTTGTTTGCTATATTGAACTGTGGTAGTGGCGGAGGTGGTGTGGGCAGAGATGGGGGTGAAGATGGTGAAATTGGTGGTGGTGTAGGTGGAGGTGCTATGCATGGGATTCGTTGATTTATCAGACTGATCACACTTCTTGGTGAAACTTTTGTGAGCTCTTCCTCACTTTCTCGTCGAGGCAAAATAAAGGGGCTATTTTCTATCTCTACACTACCTTCGTTTCTATAGATCCTCCCATGTCACGTAGCCCCAAACATCAATCTATTCACATAACCTGATTTTCACACAGTAGCATTTTAATCCAAGTGTTCAAAGATTTAACGTACTTACATCGTGGTCCTTTGAGGAAGCATCGTTTTGCCTCGCTGTAGCTGACTGAAGTATCTACCATGAACTTGGTGATAAACCCTCATATAATTTGATCGATCCAATGGTCCACAGTGCATGCGATCTTATCTCTCGATGCTTCTAGTCTACGCACCAACTCTGGTGTCCACACAATCGGTTTGTCAAGCCTACACCCTCCCTGATTGTCTGATATCATCGTGATCCACTCATATAACTCAGAGGGGAAGGATGCAAAGAAAATTTCATGGATTTCTATATATAAGTAGAGCTCTAACAACTGTTCCTTCGATACTCATGGATTCATGTTTTCTTGTGTCGTGAACTTGTGAATATTTTTGTCCATTGACTCTTCAATTTCTTTCTTTGTCAGATTCCAGTGACATGACATCAAACATCTCTTATGTAGATTCTGGTCCCAACAACAGAACCATTTGTTGGCTTGTTGGGGCCTGACCAAGGTTCAAAGGTGATTTAGACAAACAAATCTCAGTACTACTGGCCCTTTTGGCAATAGTCTGTGGAGCGCAAACTGAGCTCTCACCCTAAGTAGTATGGGAGGGTGCTAGAACCAGGTTTCTGCACCCTGGAGATGTTTGATGCATTCAAGTGGTCCGCGGTTTGACCTTGCACGCACATCACTATGCGCACTTACCTGTACCTCATAACCTATGATGCTACCTTCGCGCAACCCTAATTGGGGGCCGAACACTATTATTACCCAAGCCTTTACCAGTATTCTGCTATTAGCTGATTAACTTAGCTTACTTGCATGTGTAAAGTATACTTAACAATATAAATCATTCATACAGGTGGGCAAAGTAAATAAGTAGTATATTCGCAAAATATGTAATAACCCAAGAACAGATACACAGAATTAAGATAAAACTTCTCTTTATTATTATCTTTCTTAGTTACATACTCGACTCCGCCCTGCACACTCAGCTGCAAGGGTCCATGCATTCAGCAGTGGACAACTAGGCCTCTGTGCACTCAACCACAGAGCCTTCTCCTACCCTATGACCCAAGACACAATTTACACTTGCGACGCTTGCTCTTCGCTTCTATTTTTCCATCTATTACTTCACTATATTTTACACTTAGAGCCTCACTCTATTTATACAATCCCATGGTCCGCGGACCATGGGTAGGCCGGCATTACATTACAAACTAGGGCAGACAACCCTATGACTCTAACATACTTCTACGTCTGCCATTCACAAGGCTTTACAACATGATTTAGTCAAAACATGGGCTTTGAGCCCCAAAACATGCCTTGGGGGAATTCCATGCCCAACATCCCCCACATCTCAAGGAAGAAATTACAAATGTGGAATAAAAGGTTCAAGGTAAATGTGGAACCATCCATGACTAGATTGTTGCAAAGGAACTAGGAAATTTGATCTTGGATATTTTGACACCCCCTCCCACCCATTTTTCCTATCTCAACCATGGTAGGTTTTACCTTTTATCTTTAACCCAATATCCAAGGTTTCTTATGAATACAGGGTTACAAAATTGTCTCTTTTCTCAAAGTCTTCAAATCTCGAAACAAACACAAACATCACATTTAGCTCGTCGAGAGCCTTATAGTGATATAAATTCCATCTCAATATGACTGCCAGATTGAAATACATGTCCCTTAGGTTTAACCAATATATGATCTCTTCTATATGATCTACATCCACATGGTCCTTGTCTAGCCCTCGTGGCACTGCCATGTCAACATAAGTGTAGGGCCCATCAATTCCTTTCCCCATGGTGTGTTTTTTACTTCGACATTATATTCAACACCTGACATATCTAGCCTATCAATTCCATGTTAGCTCTTACCACCCCAGGTGCCTAGATCTATGAATATAATCCCTTATGCAATTTAATCCATCCCTAGTCATATGTGGACCTTTGTGCATGTTATCACCCTTATTCAAATTAAAATCTCTAGACTTGAGATGCAACAACACCTCGATGGGGTAATCTCTCAAAGAACCCACCCATTCATGCACATACATGATTTCCATCATCCACATCTGGATCCCCATACCCTGGATGCAAGAACACCTTGATGGGGTAATTCAAACCTAATTCCCATTTGATATTTCATGCATGGTCTTTACATCATTGACCTCTAGATCACCGAATGTGATCCATGCTTGAAAAGAGATATTTGGCACAGATGAATTCTAGCTTGAATACGAAGTAACCACTCATTTCCAACCCCAGACTAGGGACCACTCGATATGAATGACATATAATTGAGAGATATGACTTGGAGGAGATCCAGATTTCATAGAAAGGAATCACTCGTAGTTGTTTTTAGACCCTAGATTAGTGGATTTCTTCAAAAGTGCTAAGGAAATGGAAAAAGAGAAATATGGGGAAATTCCTTAAGGTAAGGGAAATTTCTCAAACACCAAATTTCTTGAATATAAAGGCAAAGACCTGAACTTGAATCTCAACAATACTATTCCTTGTCCATAATAAGCTAAAGGGGCACCAACAAGGCACAAACTATATTGGATCTAGAGTAAGAGAAAATACATGACTCCAAAGGCTAATTCACCAAGATTTAAGCAATCGAACTCTACTATTTGTTGCAGGCTAGTTAACTTCTTAAATGAGAGATGGTTCCTTTATTCATCCTCAAGGAGACATAAAGGTTTATGTGACCATTCAAGGGGGCTACAAACCATGCTTTAAACAATCAATATAGGGATATAAACTAGTTGTATCTTTAAAACCTATTACAATAGTGTTATGAGAGTGCATAAACCTGCATATTTATCACATCATTCCTGAATTTGAATATTCATTACCACTAACCATATATTTTGTAACTCACAATGTGTAAATTAACTCACAAGGTGTACAAAATCCTACAATCATGTGCATGGTAGTGAAATTCCCAATTCCATCATTTAATATAACTAGAAACTTTTAAGATAACTATTTAATCCTTAGTGATATTCAGAGAATTAGTCATAAAAATATAAGATATACCACTATCAAAATATAAGATAACTTTTCAACCATGAATATACAATGATTTCAAGCACTCACTCACAAGTAATACAAAAAAATACACCAGTTAATGACATAAAAAAGATTGTCATAATCTATAATCAAAATACGCATAAACCATTATACTTATCTAAGTGTGCTATAATAGTTGGAAACTAAAGGGGGGACTTCCACTCTTCGCCCAACCACAACCTAGTTATGTTGCAATCTCTCTTGCAACTAACCACCCCCGAGTTGAACGTAGAGTATGAGGGGATGATTGCATAGGGGAATTGTCAAATACTTGAGATATGGAGTCCACTATCCAGGTGATCTAAAAACACATTCCAGAGTGAATATTGCCCAACATTTCTCAAGGATTCAACCCAAGGTCAAGTCTCCAAGGCACTATTCTGTAACTTTGATTTCACATGCTCTGTATGTATATTAGATACCACCTCACCTACTAATACCAATCCTCCAAAATTACATGCTATCCATAGTCAGTAGAGAGTGTCTTCCACACTCCAAAGTGAGAGAAAGAGAAACCCATGCAGGCATGGAGAAACTGAGAGAGATAATTTTTTCCAATTCAAAAGTAACCATTTAGAATCAAATAGTGATCACTAATAAGATAAATTGAAACTAAGACAAATATGAAACCTTGAGTGAGCCCTCATAATATCCCTTGATGTGAGTATACGTGTCATTTTATTTTTCCTCGTGCATTTTAGTAGGGTCCAAACATGGCCCATCCACTATTTTCCTAAAGGGTCATTCCACCCAACCATCTTCTCAATCCAAGAGAGGTAAAGGGGAATAGGCATTTCCTCCACAACCACCTCTCCAATCCAATCTCTCAATGACAGTCAACAAAATCAATTCTTCCCGAATCACATCACAATATAATCTATTAGGAAGTGGATTTTCTAATTTGCAAGTGACTTCTAGAATTAAATTAGGTTGGGTATATATTTTTCAAAACATGCTAAAAAGCATGCAAATTCCTTCAGACTAAGGATCCATATGATTTCCTTCATTTAGTTGTTTTAATTAATTTTAGATAATAAATTTTAAATGCTTAAAAAATATATGTGCCTGACATGGTTCTCCATCATGGTATTGCAATCACATTTTATCATTACATAAACAAGTGGGGAACTGAGGGATGTTACAAACCTCATGAACTTAAAGGAACACATTCCTTGATGTTCTATAAATAGATATAATAAAGAAAAATTGAAATTTAGTTACAACTTTTACATCAAATTGACATTTTCTAGGTCCTCAATTGTCATGTCAATTCATGTCATTAATTATTCATGTTTTAGTCACCTCTAGACTGTCTAGCATTTTAGCATATTCCATCCTAGTTTTTCATTACTTCCTAAGGAATCCAAAGGGACCAGATTCAACTCATTGTATTTTCCAAAACACCCAATGCATTGGGTTACAGTGTCACCACAATGGCCTAGTCACTCATGTCTTCAACTCCAAAATGCTCACGTTACACTAATCTGATACTACTCCAATATTACTTGTAATTAGGATCATCTATCCCCGCTAGATAGTTCATTATCTCACATATATCATAAGCATCTAGTTATCATGATTTTAATGATAATTTTTTTAATTCAAATTATTCCAAATTTGTAACAAGTAATTATTTAAACCGATACTTATATTTATGGTTATTCTTTGCTTCATTTGTCTCCATAGGTAAAAATTCTAGTGTTGGCTTGAGGGGTTTAGACATAGGTTCAGAGTTAGCTACACTAACCAACAAAACCCTATATAACTAGCCCTTTTGGAAACGATTTGCATAGTGTAGACTGCACTCTCACGTGAGGCAGTATTGGTGGATGCTAGAACTAGGTTTCCGCATCTAGAGGGATTATGCAGTAGTGTGGCTATAGGGTTTCTTCATTTTGGGTCTTAATCTGACCTTCATAAACTGTTAACCTTACTATTTCATTTGTAAAGATTTTTCCTATTTAACAGACTTGCGAGATGCACATAACTAGTCTAGAATGTATTATTCATCATATAAAACAATATTTAAACCTTCATGGTGCAATTTCAGAAGAAATGTACAAAAATGAACCATAAATAGGCTAAAACACAAAAACTATGCAAACATAAGAAAATACATAGATCTGTCTCAAAATCTTCTTTATTAAATCAAGTCTTCACAGATACAATCTTTCTGACCCAACGCACATAGCTGCAGGGACCTGCACACACAACTACAGACTTACCAGGGTATTTGCACACACAATTGCAGGAGCCTTCCCCTTTGCCCGAATATAGAAATATATCATAATTACAGACTCAAAAACATATCATCTCATCAAAATTGATTTCCTTAGACTTTCTAAGACATTTATATATTCCTTCACCCTTACAATACATTCATCCGCAAACCATGGGCGGAGCTCAAAATATTCTAGATAATCCCATCCCTTTACAAAAGAAGGAGATTTGACCCACCCTAAAGCCCCTTTGACTCTTATAACCCTGCACTAATCATGCTCCACTCCTCAAAATGCGGAGTCGTTACATGACTCAGACGAAACGTAGACTTGGGGGACCACTACCCAACATCTAGCTTGTTGTATCCCTTGAACATACCATCTCATTTTCACATCCTAGTGAGAAGGTGATGAATTTATTCTCACATTACTTGCTCACCCTTCCAAGCCCAGTAAACCCCCATTTTTGGCAATATACATGTTTGAAGGCTTCCTTGCATAGGCCACAATAAGTTACTCACCGCTATGAGACAAGGAAACACTCATTCTAGGTAATGTACCTAGCCCAAGAAAAAACATTCTAGGAAGTCTACTTATTCGAGGGTTTTCCTCTATGGGGTTATTGTCAATCTTATATCCAAGTGCCTTTTTCGCATGCTCTATTGTATTGCCCACATAGTCTTATAACAAATTTTTTTCTATGAATTACTCCTATGAACTAAAAAAGGTGCCATAGGGATATAATACCACCATAGTGGCCTTGTTACTATATTCCATGCTCCAACATTTCACTTGTGTAGAACATTCAATTCCCATGAGATATACTAAAAAAAAAATCAAATCTTTTTTTTTTAATTTCCCAAATGTGCTTCATTCAAAATATAGATCTCATAAAGACGAGGCTTTTGTTCATGTTGTTAGGATCCCTTTGAGGTAGCAATGTTATTTTATGGTGTCCTCTATCTCACATCCAATTTGAGCACTCTTCTTGCAATCTGATCTTTTAATCAACCAAACAACTATTGGTACTCATACATACAATATTTTGACTACAAATATTCACATCTCTTGATGTGTCCTTAGAATTATTACACAAATAACAATTATATCAGTGTCTACTTAATTGAAATGAAACTATCATAGAATCATATGTTTTCATTAGATTCATTCTAAGAATTTAAAAATACAATCATATTTTTATTCCAACAACCCAAAGAGTTGAAAATGAAAGGCACATTTTTTAAATTTATGAGAAATTTTGGTTCTCTATTTCATTTTGCATGAAACATTACAAAAGTTATTGCAATATTCACATTCAAGGCTTCCTATATTAACCATAGGCCTTGGGAATTGATGCAATACATGCATTAAATTTTAAGTAGAAGATCTCAAATTCAACTAAAAGGAATTCTTACCCAATTCCTTTCCTTTACCTTTTTACCTTTTCTTGTTTCTTGCATTATTTACTTTGCTTCCATTGCAAAGGCTCTTATCTAAGGTGTTTGGAAGGATTCTGGATGTCTTCTCGTGTATCTGTTGTTGCAGTATTCAATATTACTTTAAATGATCTCAACCTTACGTACTAGTCACAACTCTACCAATTCAGATGATTAGAAGATTCAATGAAATTTCATAAAGGCATTTTCATTATGTATCGAATTTACAATTTATGACATCATCCTCTACCATATACCCAAACATGTGCATATACATTATGTCATGTATGTGCCTTAGATGCACATATTCCATGCTATTCATATGCTTTCATTTCTAGAGTTAATTTTCAGCCTCTATTGTTTTCAATTATTCATGTTACCACTCTCATAAGTTGAAGCATATCATATGCATGTTAAGAGTGGTAGTTAACAACAAGAGGTCATTCTTGCACACTTACCCAATGAATATTGCACATGACATGGAATCCATTAGGTAACTTAACAATATTACCAAAAAAGTAGCAAGTAATAATGTTTTTATTTACATATCATTCACATAGTCATAATATTTTAAAAATTAAATTAATTATCCTCCTACTATGATGGTTCTCAATGAAAAACCTTTCAAATGAAATGGAATCATTTCACCCTTTTCTTATTTTCTTATTATCCGTGCATTTGTAAAATATAAAATATCCAATCACAATTTCAGTTAAGGGAAACTCCCTTCTTACGCTATTTCTATGATTGTAACATGACTATCCATCTAGTTCACGTTCATCCAGTCAAGCCCCATTGACTGATCCTTTATATGCATCTACCCTCTAATGTAGTTTTGCATGGTAGCTTCCAAGTCCATTATATAGTTCGTCAAACTTAGAAATTACATGAATACACGTAGAAATTTTATTAAACATAGAAACCAATTGTCTCAATTTTATTTATTTTAAATGAGGATTGCAAGCCAAACTCCCTTCTTGTAAGAACTATGGAATCCTTCCTTTGCACTCTTGTGCATATCAACTATCTACACACAACACTCATTAGTTAGTTAATTCATGAATGAGCCATGGCATCTTAATTTCAAAGCCAATTCAATTTTTCAAATTCTTTTGTTCAACATGTCAACTCATATTAGAAATTTGTAACAAATCAAACCTTCTATATTTACTTTAGAAAGAGAATTTAACATTCTAGCATATGAAACAAATGTAATCAAAGTCTCTCCTAAGGTCTATGGAAACCTTAGTATCCCATAATATTTTCTAAATAGTTTAAGATATTTTTTTCAATATTTTAGATGGCTTTTGGGGATGCTCCCTCACCTATATTTACCTCACCATTAAAGGTGGGTGACTCGTCATTCTCACGTTCTTCAGGAAATGACACACTCCTGGCGCGATCTACTACCACCATTAACGACCTTTCCTATTGGCCTTCTGCTGATGTGTCTACCCCTATGGATTGACATGTACTCCATTCATTGGGGAAATATTTTGGACATAGAAATTTTCCCCACCCTCATGCTTCTTATAAATATAGTAATGATGCAAGATTTTTTTTTTTTGTACAATCCCATAATTTCAAATTATTTCCCTTTGAGTTACTTTCTTTTGCATTGATATTTGTTGGTTCACGCATCTGGAGTTTACATGAGCTATCCTTCTTCCTTTTTTTGTTAGATTTATCAAGGATTAGGTGTTCTTCTCCACAAACCCAACATATCAATGGAAATTTATTCTACCCAACCTAATGTAGGGGCATAGATGGAGCACAAGATTAGATGAAAACTAGAACAAAATCTTTCCAATGTGATGAGATGGTCACATGAGGATGCTGGGATAAATTTTAAATGTTTTGTAATAAATTGCAAATATTTACATTAGCAAGTGATTTTTTTAGAATAAATTGGAGGAATTATTTCCTAATGAAAATATAGTTCCAGTTTCCCTTATTTTTTGGAGAAGGGGAACATATTTATCTCTATGACTCTTGGTTGTCCCCTGTTAGATTTATTTTCAAAGAGAAAGCATGTTTGAGAAAAAAGGGAGGAGAAGAAGCTACCAAGAGGTGGAGAGAAGAGGAGAAGCTCCAAAGTGAGGAGAAGAGACAAAGGTCGAATGGGGTTTGGGTTGCATATTCCCACATTGTATATTTAGCTAGTTTAATGTATATTTGAATTTGATTAATGAGTAACCTGTTTATATGCCTCTGCATTTGTTAACTCCTTTGTCTATATATTCTTCATGAAGATTCAATTTATTTAAGTTTGTACTTATTGATTCGATCTATGTTAAGAATTTGAATGTGTTGAGAAGTGTGGTGGTTGTAGATGCTATGTATTGATGGTATATTTTTATTGAGCCTTACATTGTCATGGGTAGTTGAGTACCTACTATTGATATGTTGTTGGTGATAGTATGTCGTATACAAATCTCATATTGAAAGAGAATATAAATATTGAAGTCTTCATCATTGTGATCCTATTGTAAATCTTGTAGAAGGAATGTGTGGTGCAATTGAGAGCCTATAATAGCCCAATGCACATGGTTTGTGGCAGGGATAACATAGTAGATGTTTTTAGTTTGGATATTTCTGTGGTGCATTTTTTGGGATTAAGAGATCAAAAATTCCATAGTCTGCATTTTTAATTCTATGTTTCGAGTCTAGAACAAGACACATCTTCGGGACCAAATCTACAAAGGAGAGAAAAGTGGAGGTTATAAATATGAGATGCAACACAACTAGGGTTAAGGAGCCAACTAGTCAAACAGATTTTTTATTTAATTAGAATTCTTATTTTAATTTATTCATTGACATTAGAAGTATATGTTTTTGTTTTCACATTTAATTAGTAAGTTTTTATTTTATTTTAATTATAGTTCTTTTTTTACATTTAGTATATAGAATTATTTTTTTCACTATAATAATTATTGAATTTTGATTTTTACAAACTAATGTATTAGATTATGTTATTACATTTTAATGTAGATCTTATTAATATTAATATAATATTTAAATATAATCTTATTAATACCATATTTTAATAAATCTTATGCAACCTATTTTAAGTATATGACTTTTTGTTAGAAAGAAGATGATTTAAATAAAATAATTAGTATATATGGCTTTATTTAATGTTTTAATTAATTTTATCATGCTTAATTTAAGAGATCATATTATTAGAAGATATAAGTAATATTAATTATGTATATGATAATAGTAATTATTATTATTAATATTACTGGGGTAACAAAGGGTTAAAGCCAAAGAAGTGAGGGGAAAATGAATGGAATCCCAATAAAAACGATTTTTACTTGGATGAAGTATGAGAGGGTGATGATGAAATTGAGGAGAAGAGAAAAAATGTGATAAAACATTCATGGGAGAGATTGGGGGGAGGGGTAGGGGAAGGAGAAGAGGGGTTGATAAAGAGTGGTAAGGATGATAAGGGGAAAAAACATCTTTATTCCTTTGTATCGCAGAAGAGAATGGAAATCCAATTTCTACTAATTTCTAAGCCTTCATATCTATTGAGGTTGTGAGGGTGTTTGATGATTTCAAGGGCCTCCCAAACTTTACGCTTAAAATGATGTCTTTCATTGGAAATGACCTTAGTGTCTTCAAGGCAGATGTGGTGGTTTGTCTTACCTGCATGCTCAACTAAAGATGAATACTGAGTTCTTTCATTTTGAATATCAGCACCATGCTCTTTAAGCTTGATCTTGAAAGACCTACCTGTTTCCCTAATATAGTATTCTCCATAAGTGCAATTGATCATATAAACACATTTTTGTTGGAGGTGATCAAGGTTATCCTTAATGGATTTCATCCTTTGTTTGATAGTTATCATGGGCTTGAATGAAGTTCTGATATCTTTATTTCTTAGAACTTTGGCCAGCTTATCAATGACTCCATGTATATATGGAAGGTATGCATTATTAGTTAGGGGATTTGCAGATTTATCCTTTTTGCTTCTGGGTCTGTCTTTATGGATGGCTTTGATGATGTCTTTATTATTATATCCTAGGTTTGTAAATAATTTTCTTAAGTCTGCAATCTCATGTTCGATGTGAATCTCATCTGATATTTTGTAGACTCTAGTAAAAAGGGTTTGAAGAATGCCCATCTTTTGAGCTGTTTGGTGGTGCGAATATGCATGAAGGTAATTGTTGGTATGTGCCTTCTTTCTGAACACCTTATGCCCCATAGATCCATCTTTGTTTCTTATGAGGAGGATATTAAGGATTTTTTTTTAGAATTGAGATTGGAATGTGTTATATTTTGGTTGGTTGTGGATTCCCCTAAGGTTAGTAATAGTGCGCTCGAGAGTTCAACAACCATACATGAAGCTTATAGTTGTCCTAGCATTTTTTGAGTCGTTGTGGTTGTAGAGTGCCTATGTATGGAGAAACATTGGGCACCCTATTTTGTTGAAATTTGTCAAAACCCTTGTAAATTTTTTCCTAATTGGTAAGGTCAAGTTATCCTTGGAAAGGAGATGAAGAAAGATGTATGAAGTTGTTATGTGTGTCAAGAAGTCGGTTAGGGCCATGAGTAATTGATTGGGAACAAGGGATATTTATTTCACCTTACCAAAATTTGAAATACATTTTTTTAGGGGTGCGATGAAATCATTTCGCAGTTTCTACAGGATTTAAATGTGTTATAGAATTATTTCATAGCACCTGCAGGCATAAGTTTTAGAACTATTTGTTGATTCTTGTTTGGCCTATCCCTTGCACCATTTGATAAGTTGAATCCTATATAATTAAATGAGGTGAGAAAAAAGAGATTGGAAGTTGTCGAAAGATCTCTCATGGAATTTGGCAAAGTAAATTCACACTCTTATATTGAGTGCTTATGTTAAGGTTTCATTAAACATTGTTTGAATTTGATGTAAAGATGGAGTTGTGTATGGATTAGCCTAGGGTATTGGCAGTCAGGGTAACCCGATCTATCATCAAGTGGTATTAGAGACACATAAATAATTTTAGATATCACAAGCTCTTGGATGAAGCAGAGTTTACAATAGATTGAGGTAAATCCTTGTTTTCGAATTAAATTGAATTAAGGTTTACTAATTGTTTACTAATTGTGAGGTGTTGTGCAAACATAGTGGAGGATGTCTACATTAAAGTAGAACAAATTGACCTAGGAAGAAATAAAGAGGAAGAATGGTCTGATTTAAATAATAGAAAGGTTTGCAATAGTAACGGGACCAATAGTTGTGTGTTTAAGTGAAGAGTTGATATGTTCTTGAGGGAAAAAAATGTATTGGTTGGAAAGGAATTGGTTCAATAAGCAGATCCAAGAAATATTGTGGAAGATGCTATCTTGTTATAGATATTATAAAATTGAATATGTTTCTTATTCTAACTTTGTCATTAAAAGAATCATGTTTTCAGGATTGAATTGGCAAAAACTATCATAGCAAGTAAGCTTTGTTAAAAAAATAGGAGCAAAAAAAGCTTTTAGATGAAGAAATGGCGACGAAACCCAACAACAAAATAAATTTTCTGAAAAATAACAATAGAGAGCAATTGAGTATGTAGCAGCCAGAAACTTTGAAAGAGGAAGAGAAAGAGTGCTCAAGAAGAGGTTCCACTCTAAAGAACCTAGAGAAGGGAAGAAAACAGGAGGATGACTTGGTATGGGTTACAAGTGGAAAACTTGTTGAAGAGAAAATAAGGGCTTGTTACATCTCACTAGCAGACAAGGAGAGTCCACAAGAGGAAGAAATGAATATGGTTGTTATTAGTCATAATGGGGGTACAAAGGAAAGTCACAAGAAAAAGAAGAAAAGTGCCAAAGTAATGCGAATTAACGGAGTGAAAGATGAAGAATTTGAGAAGGAGATGGTTTAGTTAAGAACATAATTCAATCACATGAAACAATTTCTTCAAGAAAATTAAGATGACTAGAGTTATCATTGGATAATGAGAAATAAGAAGGTGAGATGGAATTCCTTGCAAAGGAAGTTCAGACGAAAGAATTATGTCAAATTGGAAGAATAAATAAGAGTAGTTGAGTGTGAAATGGATGTTTTTATATGTAAAGTTGAACAAGTATTATTATTTTATGAAGAGGAAATAAGATAAATTGAAGAGGATTTCACTAAAAACTTGATGAACTATCATAGTAGCTCATATCAACAAGAAGACGCAATATCTGTGAAATCAAGTAAAAAGTCTCATGTTTTCTAATCTAACAATGTGTGTGTGTGTTTATAAGGAAGTTGACACAAGAAGTAAAGCTAAAGACAATAAAAATTATTAAATGACTAAAATGACAAGAAACCTTTGATAAAAAATTAATCTTCAACATTCAACCAAAATGGAGACATTATGCAAGACTTGGAGGGGTACGTGATGATGTTGAGAGCAACAGAAATTCCATAATTGTATGGAAGTTGTGAAGAAGCCATAGGGAAACAACGTTTAATTTCTATTTTAAAACATGAGGGAAAAAGAAGAGGTAGAGTTTTTGGAGGAATGGTTGGTAGAATATCTATGTGATGGATATTGCATAGAGGGTATAAATACAATTCAAGAATATTTTTTCTGAATTATATGTGGAATTGAAATTATTGGAAGAGAGGATAGTGAACCAAGGATTGCATATTCATAATGTAAAATCAAAATCGAAAAAGGAGAATATTGTCTTGGATGAAAATGAATATGAAACTACAAGCTAGAACTAGCAAGTTGTAAGGGAAAGAAGAAGACCAAAACTAAATGAAGATTGTTTAAATTCTATGACAAGAGAAGTTATGCAATAGCTTGAAGAAAACAAATTTTAGCCAAGGAATAAATTACAACATGAATTGAAAAAAGGAAAGTAGGAAGGTATAGTTGGTTGTATGAAGAGACAACCTATGATTATGAGGAAATGTTTTAGCAATGTATTGGAAAGTTTGAATAGTTTGGCAATAAGTAAAGTTCAACGTTCACAGCAAAAGCAATAGAAGAAGGTAAAATTTGATTAAAGATTTGATAACATATTTGTTTCACTGCACAGGTGACAATAGAGGAAGGTGAGAATATTTTGTACTAGCTGAGAGCAAAGAGGGCTTGAAAGGTTCCAAAGAAGAGAACTACGAAGATGCCAAAAGGCCAAACCTAGGAGAAAGTTTTGTGAGGTATCATGTAGCAAGCTGGAGACTTATTACTATAGAGGCATGTTATAAGTCACGAGTTGAAGTTGTTATGAGAAGACTAGATTCATATGACCAGGAGGTCATAAATTTCCATACCTTGGGATTCTAATGTAGGTGCATAGATGGAGCACAAGATTCGATGGATACTGGACCAAAAAATTGCTGATGTGATGGGATAGTCACATGAAGATGCTAGGAGAAATTTCAAATGTTTTGTAATTAATTTTAAATATTTACATTAGGAAGTGATTTTTTTTTTAGAATAAATGGTAGGAATCATTTGCTAATTTGAGGGTGCTGGACCCTCTAACATGTAAGGGGATCTCCCCAGTAAGAAGTCCCAATTAGTCCTCAGACCGTTTGGTGTAGGAGTCCCAGCAGTGGGTCATATGGTAATGCCTTGACTGCGATTTCACACAGACAGAAGTAATATGTCTCTATTTGTAGCAAGGGTGTGACAACTGAGCAAGCCAAGGAAGGTGCATTAGAGGTTCTAACACACTGAGGATGAGGTGAGTGTGTCCCTTGGAAACCTGTAATAGTATGCAGCCTGGAAGGAAACGCGCGAGTGAAGATGCATCCCAAGCTTGAAAGAAAGTTAGCAAGCAATCCAAAGTGATGGTTAAACTAAAACACATTTTAGAAAGAGTCATACATACTTATACAACATAGTTCATAAATGCATGTGTAAGAAAACAAATACAGATATCATTTAGAGTGAACCAGATAGCATAGAATACAATACAACATATGCATGAAACATGATGGCTTTGTTATATTAAGTGTGAGTTCCTGTCATACAATACATCCATGTCCAACCACTAGTTCCGATAGTGGAATGTTACAGCCACAACCACCTGCTCTTCTAAAGAGATGTACTAGCTCTGTGCAGTGGAGAAGCCAAGGCTCGTTACAATATTGTCTAATCTTTCTCTAAGATACTCCTATTGAAGCTTGGCTAACCAAAAGCCTATACAATGAGTTATGAGGTTCTATTTATAACAAAGGGTGGGGTGACCCTTGACATTCCCCTTTGTGACAGTACATCTACCCTCATGACTCTTCATCTACTCTATGACTGTTACATCCAACTATTGACAGTTGAACTTCCACTTGACACAATGTTACATTACAATGCACATGTTCTCATGTGAGACAAAAGGGCTTGAGAAATCCATGCAAGACATCACTGAGACTCGTCTGTTGTGGTGAGACCAACTCTTTGACATGCTTGTGATGGTGAAGGATGCCAAGCTTGGTCATTCGTGATGGTGTGCATCAACCCCATGGTGACATCTTGTTGAAGTGAACTCTTGCCTGCATTGGATCTGGGTGCAATGGTGTGGCTCATTCATTCAACTCATCTGCTAGCATGAGCATGGTATTTTTGGTGCAACTGAATGGGAAACACACTAATGCATAATTTCCATGTTGACCTTCTAGTGTGTTCTAGTGGTCATGCGTATCAACTATCAACTACATGCTCAGCTCCAGTCAGACTTGCTTCTTGTATTCACCTTGGTGAGTGTGCTGAATGGGTTGGATCACATGTGTGCGCACAATGACATTCATGTTGATGAATCCCTTGCATGTGATCAACAACAATACTCACCATGTCTACTCCATGCCAACTGTTGGGATGGATCTATAACTTGTAGGGCACAGTTTCATCCATGAGTGCATGTTCCCCCTCGTTGTTCTTATTGCTGCTGCAACTCATTTGCTTGTCTGTGCAACTCATGTTCTTCCTTGAATTACTGCTTTAGCACACACAACTCCATTATTCCATTCTCTATCTTCACGTGATTCCATCGTCACGTCATAGCCTTAGTCTTCAAAGTTGGTTTCATCATCAGTGGATCTGCTTGAGCTTGCATCTTTGTTCCACCTCCATGTTGTCAACAACCTTCCTCTTGCATTCATCACATCTAGTATGCTGCCTTTAGCTGTTGTTCATGATTTTTCTCACTGTGATACTTCTGCCATCACATATTGATCTCCTTGTCTATGAACAACTTAACGTTTTTGTGAGTAGGCAAGCTCATAGACACTTGATCGACTACATCCCCAATTGTGCTCTAAACGGTGTCTGTGACTTTGCTCTCCTGGAAACCATTGTACCTATGTTGCTAAGAGGAAAGTGAACATCTGTGATACCTAAAGACATGGCAACACTCATGGCAAGCAATATGTTAGTCGAAAACCAAATTGAACTTGAGAACTGACTTGCAACATACAATCGATCATGAAGGTTGCGCAATTTCCACTGGGAGGTCACAAGACTGACTACCAAGACTGTGCAAGGCACTATCTAGGCTGCTGGGAAGTTGAATGATTGTTGGAACTATGCAATGCATAGTCCAGTCTGGCTGTTGACTGCTTGAGTTGCGCAATGCGTAGTATCAACTAGCAATGGTTGCAATGGTTGTAGGCTTAGTGATTGCATTGCGCAATTTTCTGGGCCAGCACTCATTGTCCCTCAAAATTGTGCAATGCAAGACTGGAGGATAGTTACTAGGCAGAAATTTTCATTTCCTGAGACAAAGACAAATCATTCCCTCTTTGGATTTTGCAATGATGTCTTGGTGAGGCGGAGTCTGGGCCAAGGTTGCCCAAACTTTTAGATAGGCAACTAAAAGTGAAAGTGAATGTGAATGCATGGCGATGTTGAGTGTAAGCATAAGTGAATGATCATGCATGTAAACGGGAATGAAAGATTCAGAAAATGAAACAACATGCATGCAAGTGAGGCGAGTCATTGAATCAACAACCCTTTGGGAAAAACAGTTTCATGGATGCGACAACAGTGAGATGTTAATGAAAAATGAAATGGTGCTTGTACAAGCTAGTATCAAATGACAACAAGTGCTCACTAAAATAAAGCAGACATTGTTCATATGAAGCAAAACATAAAAAGCACTAGAAATGCAACACAAGACATGGAAAGCGGGATTACCCCAAAACAAATGAGTTGAATGTGCTGAATCTCTTAGATGTGGTGTGGGATGTCAGAGCTGCAAGGTTGATGTAAGGAATGAGCTCTGTAGCATCCAGTTGATGAATTTTGATAAAATCGAGGTTGTGACGTGCATGCCACAAAGCTAGGTAAACCGACACTTGGTGGGAGGTTTATGAAATAATCCTTGCATGTAACCTCCCACTGCCAAAAATAGGTCACTTAAATGAGGGATGCCTTTGCATGCTATCTTGGGAGAAGCAGCCCATGCATGCAAGTTTGTTTTGTTCAGTCCCGGTGGAACCGGTCAACTCAGCTCTACATGCAAGAGGATGCTCAAGTGCTAGGAGAAAACGTGGATTTATGGTTGGGATCTAGGCTAGATGCTAAGAAGATTTGCACAATTTTTGTGTAGAGAAGTTGGCTGCTTCCTAGATTTGTGAAAATTATAGGCTGAGCAATCTAGCTACGAAGAATTGTGTAATTTTCTAGGTGAAGCTTGCTCAGTAGAACTGCGCAATTTTGGGGCCCAATAGGTTGCGAGTCAGGATTGGACAATGTCTGGAGGGAAGGCTAGTTTTCCTCGAGATTTGTGTAAATTCTTGAAGGAGCTACTCAACTTGCTACTGGACCAAGTCCGGATGAACAACATGTGAGGAGAATGGATAAAGGTTTGATTGACAGGCCATCTTTGTGCAAGAAAATCATTTGATATTGTGTACTCGATGAAGCAAGACATGCTGTTGTAAAGGTTCGTAGGGAGGCTCCAAAACAAAGCTAAGGAAATTTTTTTGAGGGTGGTTGTAGCCGCTACAACACTTGGTGACACACTGGTAGAATTCCAGCTCTCTAAATGGACCTTTTTCATGAAAATAAAGTATAACACCTCCAGAAGTATTGTTCAATTCTCAACTTATCTTTGCTTCACACTAGCTTGATTGTAAGATGTAGCATCCACCAAGATCTTGGTTGATTGACACAAATTCCCAGAAAATTCAACTCAGTTGTTTCAACTGAGGTTAAGGGGTATATTGATGCACAATCATTATAGTCGTCAGAGTCTTAATTTCATCTCTAGTGTTTCTCTGCTACTAGTAGGCCTAGATAGTACCCTGGCAGAGTCAGCTAGGAACACAAGCATGGATCTGCTGCTAGCGAACCTGGTCAGTACCCTGACGAAGTTACTTGCATCACCTCTTTGCGTAGGAAGCCTTTCTCTTCTTTCACCTTATTCATTTTCGTTTTTTCAATTTTTATTTTTTTTACTTTTTTCATATTCGTAACTGTGCATAATACTTATTCATTTAAGAGGCGGAAGTGGGATCCCAACTTATTTAGAGCAAAAGAGGTTGTTTTTGTAAAGAAGTATTTTATTATACCTCTGATGTTCTTGTTAAGGTTTTCCCCCTCACCTTACTCTACTTGAATGAGCTGACAAGGATTAACCCAAAAACAACCAACCAGAGTAGGTGATACTAGTGAATGTGCAAGCATCATGTCTTCACCAAGGTTCACTTTGTACAATACATATTTTCCATTGATGTATCATGGACTGAAGACAATAAGTTCTTACATAAGAGAGTAGACAACAGATAACCAAATGTTGATAGTTGTACAAGTCCTCTCGTACTTTATCCAGCTTGTTTCAAGAGTCATACATGGTTTCACGCGAAATTAACCTACAAACAAAACAAGCAAACAATCAACAAAGAAAAGCAAAAGCAAAAGCAAAAGTGAAAGAAAATCGAGTAAGCAAACAAGCAAGCAAGTGAACAAACCAACAAAGCAAGTAAGAAAACAAGCATGCAAGCAAATAGACTGAAATAAAACATTACTCCTACTCCTAAGCAAATGGTGCATGGGCCATATCACATGAAGTGATACTTCAATGCAGCCACCGGTGCATTAGTTGACCCATGTTGGTGAAGGCATGGATCATGAGAAAGATAGATATGTGAACCAACAAACAAGAAAGATATAATAGTGAAGACAAACATACTCCAAGTTTACAAGTGACCACAGAACAAAGATGAGTGAAAGTGCATGACATGCATTTTGTGGAGCTACCATGGTGTTGTGTTACACTACATGCAGATGTTGAGTGTGTGCATTCTCTTGATTGTGACATGCAAGAAAATGTGAGAGAGGTAAACTACTTATGTTGTGCATGTGTGCTTGCTATGTAACATTCCTCCAACGCATGAGCAATGGGATTGTGTAGTTCGAGTGGAGGAAGTGAAATCTGGGTGTTTGGTTGATCTTCAATGCAAAGCAGAGAGTGATGAGGATCCTTGAGTGTTTCAACAATTTCTTGACTGGAAGTGAAACCAACCTCAGGATAGCGAGGGCCTGACATAACCATCAGCTTGGGCTAAAGTGCCTAGATAGTTTGCGGGGTTTCGACTTTGTTAACAGATAGATCATCATAGACCATTGTCTTAGACAAATTAACAATGATTGAATCAAAATCATGATCAGATGAAGAAGTAGAGAGATCATGACAGCCAAGATCACAAAATTCAAGATGTTTGTCAGCATCCTCATGATTTGATGAATCGGGCAGAGGGGTAGATGAGAAGCAAAGATAGTCACCCTCTATGTTTTCATAAATGACAGATGACCTATTGGATGGATTTCTAGAGGAAGATGTGTCCTCTTCACACTGTGATGATATACTAACATCCGATGTGTCCTACGAATGATGAGAAGTAGAAACATCCGAAAAAGGGTTTTCACAGGGTCAATCAACAATGGCAGAATCACAAGGGATGTTAGGATGAAGCAGATGAGGCATGGCTGGAAGGGAGTCATCCTTCACCGTGAGTTCTTCTTTAGATTCCCACACACACTCATCATGAATGATGGAGTAGATTGGCTGCATAACACCAACTTCATTGACAACTTGATCCTCACTCACAATAGGCGAGGATTCTAGAATGGAAGAACACAAGATAGTAGAATCCAGAGGATCAACATAATGCGAGAATGGAGGTCGAGGGAATGAATCTGTGTGAAACCAATAGGCTTGTAATCCAAATCTACGCATATGTCAAGAGCAAGTGGGGTTGGAGAATGTGATAGTTCAATAAAGGTATGTGCATGATCTCCCACATCACTCCGCGGTGGTGGAGCTGTTTGATGAGGTGAAGGCAGACAGTCACTTGTGACAGTGACTTTCCTACTCATGATTGTGTAGTTCCATCACTAGAGTATGAGTGGTATTCAAGTGATTTCAAGAATTGTGGATTTTGAGATATGTAAATAAGATACTCAATTCTCCCATTGAGAAATTCCAAATCAATATCATCTTCAGGGAATTGGTATGAAAGATTACAAAAGCATCTATGAAATTGTTAAATGGATTCATTATGTGCTTTTCATAATTTCATATTTTCTTTGTTGATTTCTTTACGGTTAAATTGATTAAAAGCATGGTCTATCTCTGTGATCAGATGAGCAAGAGAATGAATAGGATTTTTAGGCATTGTGGCACACCATTACATTGGATGCCCTCGAAGTGTGTATATGAACAATGGGTAGCTCATGTATTCTTCAAAGAATCCATGTCTTTCAGATGAGCCTACAATGCCGACTATGTGCCTAACCAAGGCTACATGGCCTCCACCATCATATGTTTAATGAGACATGTTATTTGAGAGGGTTTCCAAGATAATGAAGTCATTTCCATAGGACATGCACTCCAAAAGAGAAACTCGGTAGTTAGTCATGATAGATGTGTATAGATTCAAAATAGATGTGAGGAATTAGCTTGTCACCTGACCCTCCTTCTGGCACCAAAATGTTAATGGTTATGGACCCTCCAACATGTAAGGGGATCTCCTTGGTAAGAATTCCCAATTAGACTTCAGACCATTTGGTGTAGGATACCTAGCAGTGGGTCATACGGTAATGCCTTGACCGCGATTTCGCAAAGAGGAAAGTAAGATGTCTCTGTTGGTAGCAAGGGTGTGAAAGCAGCAGCAAGCCAAGGAAGGTTCATGAGAGGTTCTAACACACTGAGGGTGAGGTGAGTGCGCCCCTTGGAAACCTGTAATAGTACGCAGCTTGGAAGGGAACACACGAGCTAAGATGCATCACAAGCCAGAAATCAAGTTAGTGAGAAATCCAAAGTGATCGTTAAACCAACAACACATTTCAAAAAGATTCGTACATACTTATATAGAATAGTCCATACATGCATGCGTAAGCAAATAAACACATATATCATTTAGAGTAAACCAGATAGCATAGGATGCAATACAACATATGCATGAAACATGATGGCTCTGTTATATTAAGTGTAAGTTCCAGTCATACAATACATCCATGCCCAACCACTAGTTCCAATAGTCGAACATTACAGCCACAATCGCCTCCTCCTCCAAAGTGATGTACTAGCTCTTCACAGTGGAGAAGCCAAGGCTTGTTACATCCTGTTACTATCTGACCTAGCTAGCAATTAGCTAGCCCTACTTTGTCTTTAGCCTTACTGTGGTGATTGCTTTTTGGTCGAAAAAAAGGCCACCCAGCTTTGGAGCACTCTTAAGAAAAATGAAAAAAAAAAGATACCCCCCCTTCCCATCCCATCCCATCCCTTGTGGGGAGCGGGGTATCTTTTTTTTTCATTTGTCTTAAGAGTGCTCCAAAGCTAAGGAGCCTTGTGAAAAACAGTTTCATGCATGCGACAACAGTGAGATGTTAATGAAAACTGAAACAATGCTTGTACAATCCAGTATGTATCAAAATGACAACAAGCGCTCATTGAAATCAAGCAGACAACGTTCATATGAAGCGAAACACAAAAAGTGCCAGAAATGCAACAGAAGACATGGAAAGTGGGCTTACCCCAAAAAAACTAAGCTGAATGTGCCGACATCTCCTAGATGCGATGTGGGATGTTAGAGATGCAAAGTTGATGTGAGGAATGAGTTCTGCAGCATCTGGTTGATGATTTTTGATAAAATCGAGGTTGTGACACGCATGCCACAAATCTAGGGAAAGTGACACTTGGTGGGAGGTTTCTAAAATGATCCTTGCATGTAACCTCCCACTGCCAAACATAGGTCCCTGAAATAAGGGATGCCTTTGCATGCTATCTTGGGAGAAGCATCCCATGCATGAAAGTCTATTTTTTAGGTCCTAGAGGGAACCAACCAACTTAGCTGCACATGCAAAAGGTTGCTCAACTACTGGGAGAAAATGTACATTTCTGGCTGGGAGCTACGCTGGTTGCTAAAAAGATTTGTGCAATTTCTAAGAAGAGCAGCTGACTGCTACCTATATTTGCACAAATTTTGGGTTGAGCATCCCAACTAGGAAGGATTGCATAATTTTCTGGGTGAAGCTTGCTCAACAGACTTGTGCAATTCTGTGGCCCAGTAAGCTGCTAGTCAGGATTGCATAATTTCTAGAGGGAAGAGTGGTTTCCCTCCATATTTGTGTAAATTCTTGAAGGCGCTACTTAGCTTACTACTGGACCAAGTCAAAATCAATAACTTGTGAGGGGAATGCATCAAGGTTTGATTGACAGGCTGTATTTTTGGAACAAAATCATTGGATCCTTTGTACTTGATGAAGCAAGACATGTTTTTGTGAAGGTTGGTAGGCATGCTCCAAAACGAAGCTAAGGAAAAATTTTGGAGGGTGGTTGTAGCTGCTACAACACCTTATTTTGTGGATAAGGGGAAACAATTCATATCTTGTGACTCTTGTTTGTCCCATGTTAGCTTTATTTTTACAGAGAAAGAGTGTTTGAGAAAAAGTGGACGAGAAGAATCTCCTAAGAGGTGGAGAGAGGAGGAGAAGCTCCAAAGTGAGGAGAAGAGACAAAGGTCAAAAGAGGCCTGGTCTGAATATGCCCACATTGTATATCTAACCAGTTTAATATATATTTTAATTTGATTAATGAGTAACATGTTTATATGTCTTTGTGTTTGTTAACTCCTTTGTATGTATACTATTAATGAAGATCCAATTTATTGAAGCCTGTATTTGTTGAGTCAATTTATGTTAAGAATCTGAATGTGTTGAGAAGCATGTTGGCAGGAAATGATACATATTGATGATATACTATTATTGAGCCTTATATTATCATGGAAAGATAAGTACCTACTATGGATATGTTGTTGGTGCTCATATATTGCATGCGAAGCTCATATTGAAAGAGAATCTAAATATTAAAGCCTTCACCATTGTGATGCTATTGTAAAGCCAATAGAAGGAATGTGTGGTGTGATTGAGAGCCTGTAATAGCTCAATGCACATGGTATATGGTAGGGATAACACAGTAGATGTGTTTAAGCACTGAGATTGGAATGTGTTATGTAATGTTTGGTTGTGGATTCCCTTGAGGTTAGTAATAGTGTGCTCGTGAGTTGAGAAACCATGCCTATAACTTATAGTTGTGCTAGAATTGTTTGAGTCGCTATGGTTTTAGAGTGCCTATGTATCAAGAAAAACATAGCACCTTGTTTTGTTGAATTTTGTTGATTGGTAAGATGGAGTTAGCCTTGGAAAGGAGATGAAGAAAGGTGTATGAACTCATTGTTTGTGTCAACAAGCAAGTTAGGTCCCTCAGTAGTCGATTGGGAACAAGGGAAAGTCATTTTACCTTTACAAAATTCAAAATACATTTGTTTAGGGGCACTACGAAATCATTTCACAATGCCTACAGGATATTAAGTTCGCAACAAAACTATTTTGTAGCACCTATATGTAGAAATTTCATGATTACATGTTGATGCCGATTTGGCCTGCCCATTGCACCATTTGATAATTTGAGTCATATATAATTGGATGAGGTCAGTAAAAAGAGTTTGGAAGGTGTGAGAAACATCTCTCATGGAATTTGGAAAAGTAAATTCATACTCCTATATTGACTACATATTTTAAGGTTTCATGAAACACTATTTGAATTTGACATAAAGATGTAGTTGTGTGTGGAGTAACCTAGGGTACTGGTAGCTAGGGTCACCCAGTCTTTCACCACAACAATGTGAGGCTCCTCCCTGATCTTTTCATTATGAAACACTTCCATATCTCTAGAGATTGCTCCATGTTGCAACAACCATTGCATGTATGATAGGCTTTGTAGCAGCATCATGTTTAACTTTTCCTATTTTTCATGTTTTCTAGTGAGTCTTTTTTTCTCTTCTTTGCAAATATTCAACTCATCTCTCAAGTTCATAAGGGTATCTGTTCCACTAGGGGATATTTCTTCTTCTTTCTCATAATTTGTTTCGTCCCTACTATACTAAACCATTCTAGTGCTCATTTTTATATTTTTGCTACAAATTGTGCCTTCTTATGTGTTGCCACACACACAAAAATGTCAGCAAAATCAAGTATAAACATAGTAATTCATTACCTTGTCATTCTAACAATAAGAATTATGATTCGAAGCATATTATTTTGATGTTGTTCACACATCTAAAATCCATGTTAGTTACATAAATAAAAATACATGTAAGCATTCTATCAAGGCTGGCTACCACGTCAATGATAAATCCAATAAAAAATAGCATAGATAATAATTAATCTATTGTATTCATTTTCTAACATGAGATATTTCATGTTTGGTGTAGAATGTATGGTCTAATACCACTATAATAGTCCCTCACACCCCCTTCTCCTATCTCAGTTGTGGGAGGTGTTACATTTGTTCTTTGTCCCGATATCCAAGGTATGTTATGAATATGGGGTTGAAAAATATTCTTCCTCTGAAAGTCTTCAAATCCCAATAAATTCCATCATCATTTTCAAATCATCAAGTACTCTATGGTGATATAAATTTCACCTCAATATGCCTCATGTATTGAAAGTTATGCCCCTTAGAAGAAGTTTAACCAATCGTATAGAGCAACATTAACATTGTGATACCATGTGGCATCCATGTGGTCCCTATCTAGCCTCCATCATATTACCATGTCAACATAAGTGCAGGGTCTATAAGGTCCTCACCCCATGTTTTTTTGTGTTATTTCATCATTATATCTAGCTCGTGGACATATTTGACTTATTAACATTGTGTTAGCTCTTACCAACCCAAAAGCTCATGTTTATGGATCTAATCTCTTATTCAAAGGTAATATTGTCCAAATCATATCCATACTTGTGCTCATGTGAGCACCCTCATCCAACTCTAGATCCTCGACTCCCAGATGAAAAAACACCTCAACAAGGTAATCTATAACAACACCCATGCGTTCATGCACATACATGATTTCCCTTGTCTACATCTGAATCCTCATATGCTAGATACAACAAAACCTTCACAGGGTAATCCATCTCAATGCCTATCCAATATTTTTCATATGGTCTTGACCTCACTGAACTTTAGATCCCCAGATCATCAGACGTGATTCGTGCTTGGAAAGAGATATCCAACCTAGATGAGGTCCAAATTTCATATGAAATAACCATTCCATTCCAACCCTAGACCCTGGATAATTGGATATGAAATAAATATGACAAGAGACCTAATTTGCATACAAAGGAACTACTCCTATCTAGTCTTATACCTTAGATCTGGATTTCTATAGAAGCGTTAAGAGAAGGGAAAAGAGAAATATGGGGAAATTCCTTAAGGCAAGGGAAACTACTGAGACACCAAATTTTTGTAAATATGAAAGCCAAGGTATGAACTTGACTATCAATAATACTTTTCCCTATCCACAATAAGGTAAAGGGGCACTAAAGAAGCCCAAACTATTCCATATCCAAAGCAAAAAAAAAGTGACTCCAAAGGCCAATTCACCAAGATTTAAGAAATCCAACTCTATTGTACCTCGTAGATTAGTTAACTTCTTAAATTTGAGAGGAATCCTTCATTCATACTCTAGGAGACATAAGTGTTTATGTGACCATTCAAAGGGGCTATATACCATGCTTTAAACACTGAATCTAAATATATTAAATTTGTTGTAGTTCTCATTTACAACAACATTGTGAGAGTGCACAAACCCACAAATTTATCACATCATTCCTAAATTTGAATAATCATTAGCACTAACTAAATATTTATTTCATTCATAGAATATAAAATAAATCATATCATGTACAAAAGCCTACAATCATGATTATGGAAATGAATTACCCAATTCAATCATTTAAATTTTAATATAACAGAAAATTGATAGGATAACTATAGTTAGTCCTCAGTGAACTTCATAAAATCAATCATGAACATATAAGATATCTTGAAATTCATGAATATTAAGGTAACCACACATTCAAGCATTCTTTACCATCATACATATATAAGATAGCTTTTCAACCATAGATATGCAGTGCTTTGAGGCATATTTTTCATGAGTAATACAAAACCATGACATCAACCAATAACACAGTAAATATTGTCATAATATATAATCCAAATATTCATAAAAAATTATACTTATCTAAGTGTATTAGAATAGCAAAAAAATAAAGGAGGGACTTCCACTCTCCATCCAACCATATGCCCGATATATTACAATGTCTCTTGCAGTTGACCACCCTGAGTTGGATCTAGAGTTTGAGGGGATGGTTGCACAATGGAATTAATACCAAAGTTTTGGTCTACTACTTAGGAGATGGAGACCATTATTTAGGTGGTATGAAAACACATCCCATAGGGAATATTTCCCAAAATTTCTCAAGGATGTATCTCAAGGTCAAGTCTCCAAGGTATTATGATGTAACTATGATTTTACAGGCTCTATATGCAACTTGGATACCAGCTCATCTACTTCTACCAATTGTCCACAATTACATGTGTCAAAGGCCATTTTTTCACATCTGGTCAATAGGCCTAAAAATCAGATCAATCAATATCCATGAACACTTTGTCATCATCCCTTCACAAAGCCCTAAGCGCGACCTCTCTAAAAGGTCAATGTTTTTGGGAAAAATTGCTCAAAAACATTGTTTTTAGCCCCAATGAACCTTGCCTCCTTATTCACCTGTTTTCAGCACATGTTGTATGCTTATCTACCAACATTGACCAACTCTTGTTGCTCCCTTTTATAGGTGTACTGATTCTAGAAATTAAGGAAAAATAAAAAATGTTTTTGAGGCTTCCTCTTCAAGAAGCTTCCAAGGTAGTTTTAACCATTTACCATGCATAGAGAGCTAGAATCCTATCTTTGAGAAATTATCTCTTATTCATTGAGCTCATATTCCCCTCTTAAGTGGATCTCAAGCCTAGATTGGTGATTGGATAAGAATTCCTAAACTAACACACTCCTATAAATTGACTGCCTCCCATAAGGTCTGGGCTGGTTTTTGGAGATTGATAACACCCTTATGCCACTGATTTGAACCTAAAGGAGTAACCATATTCATACACTAGGGTTGATGTTGGGGTGTTCTCTATGACAAGGAAGGACAAGTCAACTTGGGGAGGCATATACAAATTCAACTACTATTTATGGTTCTAAACTCTCTCGTACATTTGTGAACACAAAAAGTATATTGTTTGACTATATTTGTTGTGTTATGTTTGCATTGATATATTTCAATGCCATGTTGATTCATTGAATATAAATTTTAGATTATGCTATGTGGATGTTGTGGATCCTTCACTTGTTTTATTCATGTGTGCAAGTTCTAATTATTTCACCTAGAGCTAGAATTGGAGCTTACAAGCGAGGAGCTTCTTTCCCATACTCTAATTTATCGAAGGAAAACTTAATAATTTTTGTCTTCTATTGTTCTATATTAGACCACTAGATCTAGGGAATTCACCTTTGTCTGCAACCATGAAAATTCCACATAAAAAATTGGTGACCATACTAGGGATCAAACCTAGAATATATGGTTTCGCTTCATACCAAGAGTGAACTTCATACCGCTTATGTACTTCTTGTTTCTTTAGATCCCAATGGAGTAAGATGTAATCCTCCTATTCCCATGACATAGAGGGGAATTACTCTCATTCCCACATCATAGGGGAGTAGTTCTCCTATTCCCATAGCACAAGGGGGCATTTCTCGCGTTCCCATGGAATTCCCTCCAAGTAGTATGGTCACTTCCTTTGATTGCATTCGACTAGCAAGATATTTTCTTCCTCCTTACATTCCCTTCCAAATCATAGTACATGCTTATAAAATAACCATACCTAGCACAATCTAGATGAAGGTTCATATGTTAGCATTTTTTCCTCAACTACTTGGCAAAATTTAGGTTCTCCATAGCTTGTGCTCATTACCCAAAATTTGTTGTCTTTTAACAAAGGAACCAGTCAATTTCTTATTACTTTGGGAGTAAATATTGTCTATATCAATGTGATGGTAGTCCAAGGCCCTTTTTATTTTAATTTACTCCTTGGGTGTGACTATTTTTATGACATGGGATCTCTTGTCTCTTCACTATTTTGTGTGATGTGTTTCCCGCATGAAGGAAGAATCGTGACCATTGACCTACTTTCATTTGTTTTTCCTAATTTTCCTCCCAATCAATAAACTCCCATACATGGTCCTTATATTCAAGTGGTATATCCTCCACCACATATTAATTATGTGGCAACATATTCCATGCCCACATATACTAATGATCAAGTAGTTGATGTAGTGCATATGTACTGGTTGCACTGGCACCCGATCTTTCCTTTAGATCCTTTGATATGTATCCATTCTAGAGCATTGTTATCCCATCTGATGAGAGTCTCTTAGAAGCCATGGTATATGGGGAGACATGATTAATATAACCAGAGATCCCAGAGCAGAGTTCCTTTTCTTGTGTCAAGTTCATTAAAAAATGAAAGAAGGTTCCTGGAGAAAAGTTCCTTTTATTGTGTCAATATAGTTACAAAATGAAACAAGGTCCCATGAGTAGAATTATTTTACTATGTCAAGCTTGTTAAAAAGTGAAACAAATCCCATTCTAATTCGAGTCTTTCACTTGATCTCATAAATGAACCTTCATTCCATTTGTCTGTTGGTAACCAAACCTTCATTTCTAGCATAGTTTTCCTCTATTTCAAGCTTGTGTAAAAATGAAATCAATCACTTTCAAGCATAGTTTCCCATGTTTTGAGCTTGTGTAAAAATGAAACCATTCTCATCCTATCCTTTGTGATTGTCATTTTTATCAGCCTATTTATGCTAGATGATCCTTGGTTTTCTCATTCCATCATCACTATCTACTTGGCCAATCATACACTTTCACTTGGTTGTTTTACCCTTTCCCGAGGAACCGTTGCAAAGAGTGGTCTTATTAGCTAGCCTCTTGAACTTTTCATGTTTTGATCAGTTCCATAATGAACATAACTAGTTTCTACCTTTTATACCACTCATTCCTCTAAGAGGAGTTCTCTTTTAGCTCTTTTTAGACTCCCAAAACATGAAAATATTTTTGAGCACTTATCTTTTTCAACTCGTTACAATAAATGAAAATATGTTTACTCAGTATAAGTTTAAAATTTTTTCGAACTCGGATAGACTATTTATGAAAAAGGAATACCTTAGTCAAACATGGATAAGAGGTTCTTCTAAGTATCGTTTTCTGTCTTTTCAAACTCAAGAGACAATTTTATGAAAATAAACCTTTGTAGTTTTATTTTTCACTTATATTTCAAACTCTCTAAACATGAAAAATAATTCCAATACCACATTCACTAGACTCATAAAAGAATCAAACAATGTTGGATTTGTCAAACATGACATGACCAAAACACTCCTCAATTTTTTAAAAAATACTCAGAGGGATTTGTCCGAAGGATGAACTTACAAATCAAGCATATGCTATCTTCCTCAAGCTTGTAAAAAATAAATAGGTATTGATGATAAATGGTTGGGGAAATTGGGAAAATAGGATACTTCACCTATTTATGGTAGTTATTCACTCTTGAACATGACACTCTTTCACTTCATCTCTATGACTCTTGGATTGGTAAATCTACTTGTCTCGTTGGTTCATCACACCATATTAAGATCCTATGTATTTGGTTTTGAGTCAATGCTAAAAAATCCATAAAATGTGACTTATATGTTCAAGAGAAGTCCTTTAGTTGATATCTTCTATAATAATCTTAAGCCTTCATCATGTCTGGGATTCATGGACTAACTCCAAATCAGCATCATTTTGTCACAAATCTTGATACCTATTTTGTGTCATTGATGGAGGATACACTAAGGTACTCTTGCAATAGGTCACTTCCTGTCAACATCAACGCATTATCTAGGAGGTTGAATTAGAAAATTCCTTCAGTACCTTGGGGCTTGCATACATCAATGGAAAGTGTCCTTGCTCTTGGCAATAGGGCTGCATCATTGGCCTTTGACTAGAAGATTTAGTGTGGTGTTCGAATTTACCTTATTAATTCACACCATACAGATTATACTATGGTAGCTTGAGAGCCATTAATTTCATTGATGGTTTCTCTCACTTCTATTAATGACTTACATCATTGACCGATAATCAGATGGGTTCTACGATATTTAACTCCAACTCATTTATTCTCATGGTTAGACTCGTACATTGAATGATCGTGTGAATGAGATAGAATACCCCAGATCAAGTTCCATCCATCCAGACTATGCTTTTAGGATTCATACAATATCATAAAAATATGATGGATATGATCATACAAAAGATTATCCAAGCATGGGTCCACACTTTTTCATCAGTGGACGAGACTTCTTGATCATTGTACATGTAATATTGGCTTATATGTTGATTATGGGTATGCCTCCCTCAACAATGATACCATGATGAAAATGTATGGTAATAGATGATGATCTCGACCATTTTTCGTTGATCCAGACTTGTCACAAGGTATATCACTTCAAACATTAGCCACTAATTCTGACTTTGTACTTTAGGAGGCAATCTGTTATAGGAAATTTTGTTACATCTATTCAATAGGCTTGAAAACCACATAAATCAACATCCATGAAGACCTTGTCATCATCCCTTCATAAAGCCCTAAGCATGACCTCTCCAAAAAGTATGTGTTTCTGGGACAAATTGTTCAAAAGAATTATTTTTAGAGCCAGTGCACCTTTTCTCTTTAGTCACCTATGTTCAATGCACATTTCATGCTTGTCCACTAATCATGAGTAACACTTGTTTCTCCCTTCTGTAGGTGCGCTGATTCTAGAAATTCAAGAAAAAAAATAAAAACCTGAAGCTTCCTCTTCCAGAAGGTTCCAAGGTAGTTTTAACCATTTACCATGGATAGGGTTGAATCCTATATTGGAGACCTTATCTCTTATCCCTTGATCTCATATTCCCCTCTTAATTTGATGTCAAGCCTAGATTGGTAATTGGATAAGAATTTCTATGCTACTACATTCCTATAAACTTACTACCTTTCAAAAGGTCTGGGTTGGGGTTTGGAGATTGATAACACCCTTATGTTGTTGCTTTGAACCTAACTAAGTCATCATATTCATGCATTAGGGTTGATGTTGAGGTTTTGTTTGTGACAAGGAAGAACAAGTCAACTTGGGGAGACATCTACAAATTCAACTACTATTTATGGTTGTAAATTGTCTCCTAAATTTTTCAATATAAAGAGTATCTTGTTTCCCTATATTTTTTTTCTTATGTTTGCACTCATGTATTTCAATGCCATGTTGATTCATTAAATATATATTTTAGATTATGTCGCGTGGATGTTAAGGATTCATTTTTTGTTTTAATCATGTGTGCGAGTTATAATTATAGCACTTGGGGCTACAATTAGAGCTTACAAGCGAGGATGAAAGAATGACTTGCTTCTGATTCCATGTAGGCTTCTTTCCCAAACTCTAATGTCTCTAAGAAAAACTTCATGTTTTTTGTCTTTTGTTGCTCTAGATTAGACCACTAGATCTAGGGAATTCACCTTTGTCCACAATTATGAAAATTTCACATAAAACCATGCTCTCCATAATATCCAATGAGTGTATTCCACACTGTAGAGGGAGGGAAAGAGCCAACTAGCCAAGAAGAAATGAAGAATCTAAGACAAATATTTTCTCAACTTTAAACAAACCATCTAGAATCAAACAATGATCACTAATTATATAAATTAAACCAAATGTAAATATGAAATTACAAGTGAGTTTGCACGAAATTTCTCTATTGTGCATATATGTATCATTCATTGAGTTCTCCTGCATTCTATATGGGTGTAGACTTGTCCCATCCAATATTCTCCTAAAGGTTCATTCCACCTAGCTATCATCTTGATCTTCATGGGGAAAGGGGAATGGGCACCACCTATACCCCAACCAACCCAATCCAACCTCTTAATGATTATTAGGAAACTCTGTTATTTCCTAATAACATCACAATAAAGTCTACCACGAAATGGATTTTCCAGTTTTCAAACGACCTCAAACATTAAATTGAACTAGTTACGACTTTTTCAAAACATGGAAGCATGCAGATAGAATCCTTCAAACTAAGTATTTGTACATTGTCCTTCCTTGTGTTATTTTGATTAATTTTAGATAATAAATTTTAAATGCTTATATGACATATCAACCAATTTTGGTTCCCCACACGAGTATATTAGTGACATTTTCTCATTCAGAAAACAAGGGGGAACAAGAGATCCTATATATATAGGAAGCTCTACGACATAAGGCACCAAATATTGGCACATAGAGGACCACTATTGGCATATCAATATGGTAGTGGGAAACAATCTGCAGGATAGGGATGAAGCCAAAGAGGAAATTTTGCACTAGCCTGGTGAAGTCCAACTCCAACTCAAGGAGATCAACTCAATGTTGTAATCTCCAAAATATCAACGATCTACAAAGAATGTTGCTAATATTGAGAATAAGAACCATTATTTTTCTCCTAATGTAGATTTTTATACTATATACTAGTTTTTTTATGATTATGCTTACAGTAATTTTGCTTTCTTCTCTTAGACATTTCATTTTGTTATCATATGTCATG
This sequence comes from Pinus taeda, assembly GCA_000404065.3. NCBI lineage: Eukaryota > Viridiplantae > Streptophyta > Pinopsida > Pinales > Pinaceae > Pinus > Pinus taeda. Next base: position 26,329 of record APFE031575029.1, on the reverse strand, counting down.
ATAAAAAAAATTATGTGATTATTAGGTCACTTAAAAATTCTCTTGTATTAAATTTATCACCAATAATCTAAACAGATGACTTCTACTTTTCTTATTGGTTTGATTTCCTTAGTGGTAAACCGATAACTTACTATACCCCATATAGTTATATTTATATCTAATT
>APFE031575029.1:4491-25411 GCA_000404065.3 Pinus taeda | reverse complement strand
ACATAACAATAATAATGTAAGGGCACAACAATAACAACAGGCGGCTTCTATGGGGCACAATAATAACAATTTGGGGACTACATGGGCACACCAATATAATAAGGGGGTTGCACTAATAACAATAAGGGGCTACACTAGTAGTATAGGGAAATAACTTGACCCTCTCCTTCAAAAAGTGTTGTCCTCAACGCTTGAGTAGTTTTGGATGCTTCTATATAAAATTATCATCCTCCCATGCAGAATCTTTAGTAGTTAAGTTCTTCCACTTGATGAGATTCTCTGAAATTAATTAATTTCATAGCTATTAGATTCTTATTTCTATGACTGCTTTAGGTTCCAAGATGATTTTTCCTTCCTCATTAAGTTCTGACAATATTATTTGAACTAGGAGCTTGTCACCTATAACCTTCTTTAAGCATGAAACATGGAAAACTGGGTGCACTCTGAAAGATGCAAGAAGCTCCAATTTGTATGCCATAGTACCAATATTTTGCAACACCTTGTAAGGACCATAGTACTTTGGTGATAATTTGTTATCCTTCTTAGCTTGATTGAGGTACATTTGTTTGTATGGTTGTAACCGCAAAAATATCCAGTTGCCTACATCAAAACTTCTTTCGTTGTGATGTTGATCTGCTTGTTGTTTCATTTGATTCAGCACCAAAGTGACGTTATCCTTTAAGAGTTGGATAACTTTTTGTTGATGCTTGATGTGATATTCCATTGATTGAAACATCAAATTTTCTCTTAAATATAATGTGATGGATGGTGTAAGACTACCATAAATGAGGTCATTTTTGTTGAAGCATTATACCACCATTCAACCAGAGGTAACCACTTCACCCATTGTGTTTGGTTATCAGATACAAAATAACAAAGATATCCTTCCAAACATTTGTTCACTATCTTCGTTTTTCCATCTATCTTGAGAGTTTGAGGAGTGGTAATTCCTACCAATGCACTATAAGATATGGTCAGATTTATTTATTCTTTCTCTAGGGTTGGTTCATAGAGTATATTCTCTTATTTTGATGTTTCTTAATCCTTTTCTTCCTCCTCTTCACAATCTATGTAAAATAATTTCTTCTCAACACACTTATGACCTTTAGTGTATTTTCTATCACAACTTTAACCAAGTCCTTTTTCTCCTTTTTCTTCCAATTGTTGTGGTGTCAATATTGTAGGTTTTGGAAGGATAGGAGCAACAACCCTTCCATATTTATAGTTGTGAGTGATAGGATTCCTTGTTTCCATAATTTTTCTTTCGATTTCTTGCCAAATTGAATGCCTTCTCTAATGAATCAAGTTCCCAAAGACGAACCTCATGTTGAATGTTATCCTTTAAAATCCCTATGAAGACATCAATCCTCTACTTCTATGGAATATCATTTACCCTTATATTCAATTTTTGGAATTCCTCAATGTGCTCTTCCATTGAACCCTTTTGTTTGAGATTTATCAATTGGCTAAAGAAGGTGTTGTTCTTGTATCCTCATAATGTGCTGTCATTTCCTCCATGAAAATTGACCATGTCATAGGTAGTTTACAATAACAAAGCCCTCTATACCATACAAATTTATTCGATTCTAAATATAAAGATGAAATACGTACTTGTTGTAACAGTTGCACATCATATATATCAAAATATTGCTCCATCTATAGTATCCAACTTACCAGATCCTTTCCATCAAACTTCCTCGTGTCTCGTTTTCTTTCTTTTAGAAGTTTGATCTTGAAATTCTTGTAACTCTGTAATTTCTTACCTCCAAGTTCTAAAATTTCGTCCTATGGTAGCCTTCTGAGTCCTATTTCTAACCCCATAGTTCTGATCAATATTGGATTCTTTAAGGAATAGTTATCCCCAATCTCCCACGATGGCTTGGTTATAGACTGGTTCAATATATCAAACTTGTACGAAGTGTCGAGTGTCACTATTTCAACCCTCAACCCTGAAAATGATACCCAATAAATTATAGACCATTCTCTTTCTATCTATTAATATTAAATTTGAATCTGATGCTTAGAGAGAAAGTTATGACGATTTTTGCAAGGTCACCTATTTGAAATCGAATTTTGGAGCCTGCAAAAACCCTAACTTCCTCGGATCATATCTCCGAAAATATAGCGATACAAGATATAAAATTAGGTCACAAGGTTCATGATGATATCAACTCAAATCAATTTTAATTTCAGCTTCTGAAGTAGTGAAACCCTAGAATCCAAAGCTCTGGTACCAAATGTTATGCAACCAGCTCACAAAATAGAAGAAAAGATAGATCAACGAGTTCAAAATTAGCCTCTTTGATAGGGAATTCTCCTTTACATTACACAAATGAACAATTCTTGGAAGATACAAATGACAAGACCTCCTTTCTATATATAGGAGTCTAAGGGGTCACAACATAATCAGATTCGACATAACAATAATAATGTAAGGGCACAACAATAACAATAGTAGGCTTCTATGGGGCACAATATTAATAATATGGGGACTACATGGGCACAAAAATACAACAATAAAGGGGTTGCACTAATAACAATAAGGGGCTACATTAGTAGTAGAGGGACGTATTAAAGAACCACCATCTTTCTCCCAATGTAGATTTTCATATTATATACTAGCTTTTTTTATGATTATGCTTATAGTAATTTTTATTTCTTCTCTTAGACATTTCATTTTTTTATCATATGTCATGATAGAATTTTTTATATGATTATTAGGTCAATTAAAAATTTTCTTGCATTAAACTTATCACCAACAATCTAGAGAGATGACCCTAGTGGTAAACCGACAACTTACTATGCTCCATATATTTATATTTATATCTAATTAATAAAATTGCATTGATAAATTACAAATAACATGCGATTAATTTAAGAAAAATAATACTTATACACCAAGAAATTTCAAGCAAGATAAATTAAGAAAAATACTATAAATAATGAGATCTTAATTATTGTAGATAAACTATAATTACATCTTTAAAAACATAATTGACATAAATAAATCCTAATTGAATCTCAAATATATATGTAAAGTAACTTTATTTAGTTTAAATAAACTCTTATTAAACCCTAATTATATTTTCATAAAGCTTTAATGAAAGTCCCTCATTCAAATTGCAAACAGTTGCAACTAACATAAATCAGTGTTATAGTCGAATATATTAGGTATTTATTACATGTGACTCGGTATAAAGGTAAGTAATTGCCATGCATTAAAATAAGAAAAATAAGGAGAACATCTTGCAAGGCAAGGAACCATGGGTAATCATGTTATGCATGTGTAATCTAGGCGGCATTCCATATGGCTATTTACAGAGGTGTAGTGTAGCTGATATTTTATATGGACTTACTATTTAGCTAAAGATGTTAATGTTACTCAATTAATGTTAGACTAATTCATAACATTACCTGGATATGAAAAAATTTCTTGACAATACATTTCTTTTTTTAAATATTTTCATCTAATATGTTCCTCTCGTCTAGGGAAGAGGCCAAATAAGAAGGTGAAATTATTCATTGTCTATTAGAAAGTAGTATAAAGTAGTGCCAATCTCTTATAGGGTGGAAAAATTAAGACTTTAGATTTGATATCTTTTGATGTCTTGAGTTATGTGCAAGGGCTACTAGGAATGAGGAATTTTGATTACTATAGTCCTTGCTACCTTATGGTAGGGACTAATAATGCAAACATTGATCCATTTTAATATCGATTTATTTATTTGTCAAGTGTTAAAGTCATGTATATGATATAAATATTAAACACATCAACATGAACATGAAAATTTTGTTTCCATTTGGGAAATTTCAAAATGGAAGTCTCCAGAAGCTTCTTTCTAGTAATTGAAATGATTGATTATATTCTTGATTTCGTGTGTCTTCAACATACTTTCAAAGAATATTACTCATTGGGAAAATAATTTTCAATTAATGCCTTATAAATTTGTGGCAATATCATATGTGCCCCCATAAATATTTTAATCTACTTTTGATTTATTGGTGGCTTTAAGTTGAGGATTACTATGATTTTAGACATGTTTACTTTTATTTCATCCTTTTATGTGATGTAACCCAACAGTATACCAATGGGAGTGGAAACGATGAAATTTCAATATTTAGGGAAAGGTGGATGTATCAAAACCCTTTCTAAAAGCATCCTTAACCATTGAATGTGATCCCACAAAAGGATATAAATTAGACAATCCTAAAAGTAGGTAGTCAATGTTGTATAAATATACTTTTGAAAATCTTTGAAAAAAAATTGAAAAAAAAGGTTGGTGCATCCTTCAAACCAAATGACATTTCTTAGTATGAAAAAGAATCGAATTCAAAAAAAAATGTTTCTTATTAACCCTCTATAGAAATTGGTACTTGATTACACCCAAAACACCCATGAGTAAAATAGTAGTATTCATGTCCACAAATTATTACTTATCTTATCAACAAATAATGTTGGAAATGGAATAGTTGTAGTAAACACATACCCTTAACCTTTTGCATCTTTCTTTACTAGCCTCATGACCATAAGAATTTACCATTCTTATTTATATATTCGGTATATGATGTTTTCTACTAACATCCTCTCAACCATTTCACATAATACTTTTTTACTTATTGCCCATGTTATAGGGTCATTTATTTTTATTGTTTTTGCTCCTATGATGAGGCTAATTTTCATATACTTCGTCTCTTTAACAAGTCTTTAAAATCTTTATAATCATTGAAGAACGCATATTGATAGGATTGAAGTCAACTATTTATATCATTTTTTTTTTATACAATAGTCACCTATCTGAGCCATGTTCAATCAGTCATTCATATATATGTTGAATTATTTTGTCTTTATTTATTTATTCATAAAGTCTAGGGGTTTGGATTCATCCAACTGTGATTCTCCTTTGACTATTTCATTATAGGATAGATAGAATCAAGATTTTCTAGTTTTCTTTCTCTTCTTTAGATACTTTCCAAATTATTCTACATATTTAGTTACTTCAAGATGATCTTTTTTCAATCTGAATATTTCACCTAGAAAACTTATGTTTTCCATGTCCAAATGACAAGTTCTTTATTCATCTTTCTAGTGATTTAGCACAAGGTTTCAAATTGAAGTTGAACCTACACAAACCTTATATTTTCCCCTCTTCTATAACTTTGGATTTGGTCTTTCAATGAGATCATTTATCTCTTGAACTACTACAATTAGGTGTTCCTCTTATAGGTTAAACTCAAAATCTTTGATACATTTTCCTTTAATGTCATTTAAACTAAATTATTAACCACGTGCTTCCTCTATTTTATACCATTTATATGAGATATCATATAATGTGCTTGGAAACATATGTGGTCAGATTCATACATCTCTATAGCTCAATCTCTTCCATTTGTTTTTACATTGGTGAATATCGGATACTGAGTTAGAAACTAACAGTTGGCATGTTTTTCTCTATTGATATCTTATCCCTTCTAAATCACTCCAAAAAGTATATCATGGTAGTTTTCTACGTATAGAGACGAGAAACATGAGTCTTCCACCAATGAGAAACCTGTCTTGTTAAATATTTGACTAGAATTTGCATTTAACTGTGCTCTCCACCTACTTTTGGGACTTTGTCAACATGAAGTAATGGAGATACGTTTTGTTTGAAATGTAGTGGAGTGACTCAACTAGACATTAAGTTAGTGGGAAGGAGGGTTTGTTTTTTATTAATCATTTTTTCATAGATGATGGACACTGCTTTGATAGAAAAACATGAGTGGAATATTTTAATTGGTATGATCTCAATTGATAAATACTCTTTTGAATTTGGCTCATAGTTTTCTATTTTCCAATTCTAATGTTCATTACCCAAATTTTCACCGATGGATAATAGTGAATTATGTAGAAATATTCCTCATGCGTTTGGGTCCACATTATCTTGTTCTTGATTCATAGTTTGGTATAATCATTGGACCTCAACGTCTTCATCCTAGTCTTCGACCCATGGTTTTCCCTCCTTCAAGTTGAGAGGTATTGTAATCCCTTAAGCTTAATTATATCGCTATAAAACGAGAGATGTTAGATTTTATATTTTTTCCCCAAAGTCAACTAACTAATGAGGGATATGCAGGGATACCCTCAATTGTTGGATAACCTCAATGTTTTCTATATTTAGAATTTATTTTAGAACTATTTTCACATTCTTCAATGTTCCAGTTGGTTAAATAAAGGTTTGATATTCCAATTTTAGAGAGTTCATTATCAACACATGTGTAGGTAGTTCTAGTTTATCCATGTGTCTCATGAAACAATATTAACCTATGATCCAATTTAAATGACAACCTAGTGTACCATGTAGTTGTTGATTTCTGGATTGAACTGGCAGTATAGTTTAAATGTTCATCTTGTGGTAACTTCACAAGGTTTGTATAATATCATTATTTTTTATTATATTTAACAATCCAAGAAGTCAACCAACTATTTGCTTTTGTTTTAAAAGATATATAATTTTTTTTTAAGACATCATCTCTCATAATTTTTGTGATCCACTTCCTTCCCATACTTATAATAATTATTTAAGAAATAGTTCTTCCCACAGGCTTCATTCTTCTTGGAAAAGATCTAGGTAAGTGATTTTGTTACCAACTAGTAAGACCAATGATTTATTTTGTATATAAATTTCTTGATCCACTCTGAATTTGTTAACAACATGTAATTTTTTGACTTTAGTACTTCACGTTGGAATAGTATGTAATGAATTTATAGTTCCTTGACTCGTCTCTTTCCCCAAAAATATTGGAAAATAGAATCCTTTATCAGGTATTTAAGGCTAATATGGTCATCTTTCGAGTATATGAAAAAGTGAGATATGCCTTTACCATGTCCTCAGGTTGTACCAAATATATGTCCTCTAAAACCTTCCCTACCTTAGTATCCACCTCTTCCACATCCTTGGTAAACATTATGTTTCCTTCATTAACATTTTTTTTTGAAATTTTGTGTATGGTAAACCATGTGGAATTGAGGGTTGTTCTAACCATTTAATTGACACTCCTATGTTGAGTTACTACTCTACTCACACATAGTTCACCACTTGGGCCTCACATTCTTTAATTTGTGAGATACATTCATTGTACTATTATTTGTCAAAGATTAGAAAATTTCACAATGGATTTTGTCTTGCACTCAATTAAAATCTATATTGTATATAGTATATCACTAAATTTATAGCAATAGTTTGTGTGTCTTTCACTTGAAAAAATGGTGCACCAAACTTAATTTCTCATGATAATTAATTTCTTCAAAGATTATTGTAAAATTTTCATTTTGTCTTCTATTATTCTCTCCATGGACATGGGAGTGAAGAATGATTTGTCACTAATTTCTATGTGTTCTTCCTTCTTCAAGGTGTCTTTGTATGACTATATATAATGCATTCACATTGGTCCTTTGATTCTCTGTAGTAAGAATGATACATGTCATTGCACCAAGAATTGTTCATTAATGTTGTAAGGGTTTTTTTTAGAATATCCTTGAATATTTTATCATACTATTGAACTACCATGATATTTTTCTTTATCTCTTTGATTTTCTAGGATACTAGATGTTTTGTATCTAGATATTTGAAAAATGTAAGGAAACTATTTTTAATTTTTTCTTTTCATCAATTTTGATTCTTAGTATTGTCATAAACCATGTGAGGGGTCTCTTCTATAAAGTTGTGCTAAATTGAGCCCTCAGATTATCCTCATCTTTGATGTTGGAGGAATCTCAAAATTTTTCATATGAACTAATGGCATTTAGGATCCTCCTCTCTCTCATATATGAGGATATGATTTAGACCCATATTTTTAGTTATAGGCTTTAAATTTAGATGTAAAAGGGGAGCTTTATTTTTTTGACTAATTGGGAGCGTCAATGGTGAATTTTCCTGTGGTTTGACTAGGAATTTTTGTGATTGAATGATCAAATAAATTGTCTCAATATATTGTTATGATTATATTGAAACTTAATGAATTTTCTATTTGTTCATCTAGTATGACTGTCTCATCCATTTGATAATTTATATATACTTGAAGGAATTTAATTTAAAAGAACATGTTAGTTCATCATAGAAATCAACTAATTTAAATTCTTCTTCCTCTTCAATAAGTAGACTTAGTAGGAGGGACACATTAGTGAGATACTTATTATGAAGGAGTACATGTTGGAGCCTAGAAACTTCTCTGTAATTTTTTGTAAGCGCGGGACTGTGCAGTAGGGATAAGTAGCACAAAATGTTGAATCGAGCACAACATGGCTCTAGTGCAAGACGAAGGGCACGACATAGGTTCAGGTTGTGCAGGAGGACAGTAGTGGTGCCCGAGGAGGGAAGGCAAGTGTAGAAGAATCTCAACATTTAGAATGTTGCAGAAAGGTGGAGCTAGTTGAAGAGAGCTTGCCCGACTATAAGTTGGATATATTTTGAGGAATGAGGAGACGAGGCAGAGTGGAGCTGAATGATGGGAAGGATATTTTGCACATCTTTTGATACACATGGGACAACTCAGAAGGATGATGAAAATATCTTAATGGTTTTTCAATATAGTTGGAATGATTAGGCAAGAGACTAATATCATGGTTCCAGAGTTTTCCAAGAAATGGTAAGAAGGGTCGCGACTCACTAAGGAAACATTTTGGTTTAGTGTGAGTAGCAGCTGATTATGGTGGAATGTTGGATGTTCACTATTAAACACCTAAGCACAAGAAAATTCAAGTTATAGAGCTGGTGTCTAATGTTTGTGTATTTTGATTGTAAGTCATGGATATGTGGTTGAGTCATTTGCTGCTAGGAAACCTTATTGGAATGAATATGCTTTTCAATATATGAGTTATCCTTTATTTTTATAGTCTGGTTTCTAGCGGTGCATGGTGCTACTATGAAGGGTGGGTGAGCAAGTTGACTTGTTGCATGAACTATGGGCACAACGTCTATTTTGCTAATATGAATATAACCCAATGGATATAATAATTGCTCAATTTTCTTGTTGTGTATTTATGGGAACAATTTATGCTATCTTGATGCCTTAGTTTCTTGTATAACTCATGAAGGTTTGAATGACTATAGCAAGTGGTTAATAATCTAGATCTTTATGTTAATAATGTGTTATGGGATAATCACAAACATAAATGATATGTTCTGGTTCAGACCTTTGAAATTTTTTGGGTTGAACCTTTACAAATGGGTTTGAAGGGCTGAGTGGATGACAAAGGGTCGAAGCGCTAGCTATTAATGTTTCTTGTCAATAGCAGAGTCATCAAAGTCTAGTGTCGATTTCACTTTTGATGTCTGAGCTTATTCCTGCGGTTATCTATCACGTGTGATTTCTTTAAAATCTTATGTTGCTTGATGGGTTGAAAGGTTTAACAGCTTGCAGAGTTTGTAGTGATAGGTATACAATGAAGCAAGTGTTAGTTAATGGTAGTGCATCAGGATCCATAAGATAATCTTGTCAGACTTTGGAAACCTAGTTCTGATAGTCACCCATTAGCATCATGGGTGAGACATCACTCACTTTGTGGGTGTTGTTAAAAGGTTCAATGCTAAGTTGGTATTTGTTGGAAACTATGTCACAATTTGAGGGTCTGTTAGAATCCCATGCACCAACAAATGGTTCCTTTGCAGGGATAGGGATGGATTTTATGACGAGATTGTCCTATAGGAATGTGGAATTTATGGAACCCAACAAGGGAAGAAATCACATAGCAGTTCAAACAAAAGCTACATGATTTTGCTATGAAAGAGATAAGAGACAAGAAATAGAGCATGGAAACATGGCTAAAAGAGTACATGCTCACCAACTCTCATGAAACTTTCTTTAGAGAATATCCTAATAGCTTGATAGAGTGGGTTTAGTAGTTCAAGGTCAACAACCCAACGTAGTGGCATGATGGGCCAAGGAAGTGGATGCAGGAGAGGCCACTCAAGTGAGACATCATATTGGTTTGACCTAAGAGTTGATTATGGAACATGTTGATGCATAATCAACGTTGGTTAGATCAGAAAACCATGATAACTAGCTCAAAATCACCAGTAGGCATGATGAAGGAGAGGGAGGGAGAAATGCTATATGTTACCACCCGATGACCTTATGGAGAACATACAAATGTTTAAGAAGGAAATTTAGGCTAACATAAGAATAGAGGGAATGAGGAGCATTTGGAAGTAGAGAGGAGAAGATCACATAAAAGTAATATGACAAAGAGAGGATAGTTGTAGTGATATGTAGAGGGAACGAAAGGAAGAAGAAGAAAAGTTAAGGGAAAGGTGGAAGGAACCTCCCCAGGAACTTATGCTGACAAGAGGATACAACTAAGGAAAAGGAAATTATGGCAGGGAAGCCTAGATAAGATAAATGGGAATGGGAGGTATAGGTTCGAAAGAATGGATGAGGCTCATCGAGAGGTCTAGACAAAGGAGGATCCTTACTACTCACAATTATGGTTCTTATATAAGGCTATAGTTGCATTAGTTAGTTCATCCTGACGCCATTTGAAGGGTGGATTTATAAGTCCATATGGTTGAATATTGTCAGGAGAGTTCTCGCTGGGAAAGTTGTAGTAGCAGGACGTGAATTTTTCCTAGTGCACAATTACAAATCAGAGGGATGCATTGGAAAATGCCCTTATCTTAGAAAGTGGACAAGACTGAGACTTGTATCATGAAGAAGACAACAAATTTGAGGTCTTACCCATCCTTGCAAAGAGAAGGAGCAAGTACCACTATAAGAAGGAGATAAATACTAGGGACATACATAGAACTCAAACTTGGAGCAATAATTGTGACTGAGTTTCTTTTTATAAGAGTATTACTGTGGGGGAGGGGAACGTGCTTAGACCCTCAATTGTTTTAAGATCTCCAAGGCAACCTAGTTCCATGTTTTTCCCTGTTGTATCCATACCAAAGGAAATAAGACAACCTTAGTAACAACAAAGATCCCAAATCCATGGGGATAGTAGAAGTATTGAGTGGCTCGAGGATGAGCCACATTTTCGTGTCGACGGCCTATTGGAGCCCAGAAAAACTTTTTGCAATTCTTTTTAAGTGTAGGAATGTGTAGTAGGGATAAGGAGCACAGAAGGTTGACTGGAGCATAGAATGAGGCTAGTGTAGGAGGAAGGGTGCAACAGAGGTGGATGCCACATGGGAGGAAAGTAATGGTGGCCAAGGAGGGAAGGGAATTTAGAAGAATCTTGACTATTAGGATATTGCAGAAGAGTGGAACCAACTAAATAGGTCATGGCTGATTGGAATTTGGAGATATTTTGAGGAAAGAGAAGACGGGGCAGAGTGGAGACAAACAATGGGAAGGATATTTGAACAATTGCTGATACAATGGGATAGCTGTGAAGGATGAGGAAAATATCCTAACAGTTTTTCAGGACAACTGGATTGATCAAGAGAGAGACTTAGAGGGTTCGATAGGTTTCCAGGAAATGATAATAAGGTTTGCTAAGGATAGAAAATGGATTAGCATGAGTAGCAAATTATGGTGGTGGACCATACGATATTTGTTGTTGAATGTCTGAGCACAATAAAACTTGACCTATAAATCTTGTGTATGATGTATGTCTCTTTTGATTGTAAGTAGTGGTTATGTGGTTGAGTTTCTCACTACTATGAAGCCTTATTGTGATGAATATGGTTTCTGATATATGAGTTGTCCTTTATGTTTATAGTATGGTTTATGGTGGTTCATAGTGTTATTATGAAGGGTCGGTGAGCCTGTTGACTTGGTGTATGTAAATCTAGGCACAATGTCTCTTTTTCTAATATGAATATAACGGAATGGATGAAATAGTTACTCCATTTCCTATTGTGTATTTGTGTGAGCACTTTATGTTGTTTCCATGCCTTAGTTTATTATATAGCTCATAAAGATCTGAATGTTTGCAGCGAGTCATTAATAATCCAAATGTTTATGTTAATAACATGTTTTTGGATTATCACATATGGAGATGATATGTTCTTGTTTGGACCTTTGATATTTTCTATGTTGAACATTTACGAATGGATGTGAAGGGACAAATGGGTAACAATGGTTCAAAGTACTAGCTAATGTTTCATGTTAGTAGTAGAGTCATCAGAGCCTATTGTCAATCTTTTTTTATGACTGATCATGTGCCTGTGGTTATCTATCGTTTGTGATTGTTTTAAACTCTTGTGTCTTCTGATGGGTCAAAAGCCTTAACACCCTGCACAGTGCACAATGATAGGAAGACAATGAAGCATGTGTCAAGTAGAGGTAGTGCATCATGAGCCATAATTTTTTTTTTTTCCAGAATGAGGAAACTTAGTCTGACATTCACGCATTAGCATCTAGGGTGATAATTCACTCATTTTATGGGTGTTATTGAAATGGTCGATGCTAAGTAGGTCTTTGTTGGACATTGCATTACAAATATCGGGTCTGTCAAAATCGATTGCACCAATAATATGCTTTCCTTTCCTTGACTTCCCACCTAATTTTAAGATATGTTTAGGAATTTAATAAAAAGAATTCATGTTGATTACCATTATCATCCATTCTATCCCACATGTTAGAGTGTTTGGGGTCTATGAAAATCCTTTGATGGAGGGAATCTCTAATATGTGGAGTAATCTCTCTAATAGGAGATCAATGTCTCATCTGTCTCGAGTCATGAACATCCATACTTTTTTCCATGTCCACTAGCTGAAGGGCACCATTTGGTACCTCAACAAACTACATACTTGAACTTCTCATAGGAGGTGTGAAGGTTTCTACTCTCTAATGTGGTTAGTCATTATTGACCTTATATGTGTCTAGAAGACCAATGATTAGTTTCTCCTAAGATTCTTTTGTATTTGAACTTTGTGGATCCCTTGCATTACATATTTCTTCCTATGTTCTTTGGTATTTTATCTTGTTCTATTTGTAATACTAAAATTGGTGTGAAGTATTTCTCTTCAATTCTTTTTCTAATGTATACTCTTTTCATCAGCTTCCTCCTTATTTGTGACATTGTTCTCGATGGTATTGTCATTTGGAAATATTCTATCTTAGAAATCATATAAAGCATCAAACCCCCCTTTTTCAACCAAAATTAATCTAATATGGTGATATTAAACAAGGTTTTAATGGTCATTTTCATAAGAATAAATTCCAGGCTTCTCGTGTGTTCTTACAATTGGAATCTAAGAATCCTTCCCGCATTTTATTTATTTATTTTATTTTATTTATTTATTTTTTTGCGTGTGGTTCACAAACACCTTCAGTTAACAGGTGGTGCTACGCCCACTAGAAAAATCTGGGTTGATGCCTCTCAGCCTACTACAATACCTGACCCCAAGAGCTTTCGGGAATTGATCCTATGACTTCCCACCTGGTGAGGCCCTGTCTTGACCGATTGGGCTAACCCTTGGGGCTAGAATCCTTCCCACTTGTCTTGATGTTGCTCCCAATTTGTAGTTGGAAAATCACATAGAAAATCTCTGTGTTTGATAATATAACTAACTCCATTTAATAATACCTTATGTAAGAAGGCAAGTATAGTGCAAAATAAACCATCATGTAGATCATCACAATTTATTTTTAACTATATCAACTAATGTTTTATCTTCGATTGTTTATTAATTAAAATAGTCATGAGCACTTTTCTCAATGCACTCATGCCGATTTTTCCATCCTTTGATGATGTTTTTTAACATTAAATGATCATTTGGAGTATGCATTTTGATTATTTAATTGGTTTATTTATTTACCTGGTTATTTAGTAATAACTTCTAGAAAATTCTCTTCGGTTTTTGTGATGAATTGTGCTTATGATTTAGACAAAAATAGTTGGTTTATGCTTGTGGAATTTTTAAGATATTTTTTGACCTTTTACTGCCACCACTCATGGATATCCTCCAAAATCAACATTTATGTGTGCATGATTGAATAGGCTCAGGTTTAGGAACTACCAATAATAGAACCGATGTTGTAATATAGAGACTTGTAGGAAATACTTGCGAATAGAAAAGAGTAATATACACAATGATACACAATACAAACACGTATAAGAAATTATAGTGAACATTAAATAATGGAAGAATCGACAATATGCATTTTATTATTATATTACACAACAACAACAACTTTTTCTACGTTATCTATATATACTTGAGAAATGGGTTGCTAAGTAACCACAACTATCTAACTACATTAGTCAATTGACCCGACTATATGATCAACCAAATTACATTGTTCAACTATACAATCGACCAACTTACATATGTGACTTGGTCAGCTACGAGGTCTAGTCAGCATAGTCAATTAGCCCTTCCAACATATACTATGTGTATATGCTATTGTTATTTTTATGTTTGAGATTTGTAAATTTTGATTTTCTTGCGTAAATTTATCTAACTCTTCACTTTTTATGCTTGTGGTCCTTCAACTTTAGAAAAAATATATGAAAAAACGATTACTGAAACATAACATATATTAAAAGGAATCACATTCACAATCTTCTCATTGTGTCATTATTCTCCAACACCTTTTACTCTAAAAATTGTTTATTCAAATAAACATATATGTAGATACAAGTTTATGTTGTTTTACCAAATTATCTATCACTGACCCTAGTTAAATTAATTTCCATAAACAATTTCTAATAGACAAAAAGATTTATAATCCAATATTCAATAAAAAAATCAAACATTTTTATGAATATTAAAAATCCTTTAATAATGATTATAAATATAGATTAAAAACACGAGTTAATATTTTTATAAATAATCTAACTCCATAAATTAAAACCCATTACTAATATTTATATATAGTCAACATAAAAAGAATTAAAAATATTAATAAATACAAATTAAATTTCTCAATAGAAGAATTTAAAATTCATACCTCAAAACATTTAACAATAATCAGGAATGTGTTATACATCCCTTGTTTTAACAATAATCATGAATATGTTATACATCCCTTGTTTTAGGAGATGATGCTCTATCCTCTTCATGCAATACAATCAAGCTTCAACATCATAAACAATTTTTAATAATACAATTCAAAATATTAATAAATTAAAATTTAATTTCCCAAAAAATCAAAAGAATTTAAAACCCATACCAAAAAACATTTAACAATGATCATGAATTTGCTATTCATCCCTGGTTTTCGAAGATAATCCTCTGTCCTCTTCAGCCAATACAATAACGCTTCAACATCATAAATAAGGTTTCCTCATCCAGGTTGATGGGGCTTTTGTCTATAATTTTTATAAGATAGGATGTGAGTAGAGATAGAGATTTCACATAGGACTCAAAGACCACCCACCATAAGCAATTAATAATTATTTTTATGTCAAGGTGGTAGAGGCAAAATGACATATGGGGCCAATAATCACGCAATTAACCTTCAAGGTCGAAGGTCTTGATATTAACGTCGAGAGTGGACCTCTAAAGACAACAAAGGCTCAAGGTTCAAGGTTTTGATATTAACATACAAACGCTTTTCTATCCATGATACGCTTTTGAATATGTGAAAATATATGCCATATTGAATGAATAAATCCACTCACCATGATTGTTTCACTGACATATTATCATGGCAAGTTACGTTGACCACGCTTCTCCTTGAACTGGTTTATATTGAAGTGTCATTTTCATATTAAGCTAAGTTTTATATTTATAAATAATGGTTTTCTTTTCCTTTTTGTCATTGACAATCTATGTATGGGTCATTATAATATATTGTATTAAAGCTTACGGTGCCAAGTAAGAATGTGTTCAATAATTCCAATGAAAATGTGAGAGAACCCATTATGGCTTCAATTCTTTTTTGACCACATCACATTCAAGTATTGATTGCCAAATGCTATCATGTCCCATAGTCCACTAACAAACAAAGGTCCAACAAATGGGGTTTTAAGCATTTTGGTCTTCTTACAAAGCAATTTACTTTTGTCAAAAGAAATCTCATCATTCTGAATTCTTCTGTGTTTTGATGGTTTCAATGAGAATCAATTGATTACTTACTTCTTGGGATGCTTTCACAGAAGATTAACTTTTCGAGACTGGGTTTTATCATGAAAGCATTTTGATGATGATGATAGGAATTTTAATTTTTTTCTAAAATTGACAATAAAAATAATATTGAGAAAAATGGGTAATTTGAATACCTATATCACTATTATTTTTTATGAGAGTATTACATGAATGTTGAACATAGACATAACTGTGGTTGAATTTATTTAGGATGGTTGTATTGAGTTAGGTTGTATTAGCATTTTAAATGAAAAACATTGGGAATGTGGGTATGAATATGTGTAGTTATCAGTTTGTTTTTTTTTTTTTTTCCTTTCGAGAAAGTGATAAGTGGAAAAAATACAATATATCAAGGATATATAAAATTATATTAAAAAAATTATAATTATTGAGTAAATAATATTTTCTCAATTAAAGAATACAATCATTTCAATCACAATACAAAGTTAGGAAACAAGTTTTATTGACAATTTAAAAAACCTATAAGTGTTGATCATATTTTTGTAAGTTGTTTGGAAATGCTAAACAATAGTTGATTGAGCAATAATGTCAACAACCAATAAATCTAACAACTTTCTCATTGCCATCCAAGTGAGAAAATATTCTCTTTCCATAATTACATCAATTTTCAAAGTTACATCTTTTACAACCATTATTGACTGACACATTTTTATATCATCACAATGATTTGTACATACTATCATTGTTTTTCTCGAAGGATGTTTTGAATCATACTTTTATATGCATACTAACTTGGATGTAAAATTATCCCCTAACTCCCAATTTCTTTCTTATGCTAGGCACTCCCAAACCATTTCCAAAATCTTAAAATCACAACATCATGATTTGAAATGTTTCCTTTCATATTCACACACCATAAAATACCTAGAGTGAGTTTCCTGAGGGCTAATAATGGTTCTCATGCAACTAAGATATTGAGCTTATAAGGAAGTTGGACATATTATAAATTATCTAGAAAAATATAATTCGAATAATTTATATATACATTTAATTTTAGAAAACAATATCTAATATGTTAATGTACTAATGTTATTACCTTAGTTAAATGTGAGTGTTACTTAAGAAATAAATTCTCTTATAGATGTGTTAGTTTTTATGGATAAGGTGTACATGTAAATGGATTGCTTATTATTCCTCTCTAAGACATGGTTTTAGCAATCAATTTTTCTGTTAACCACTATTAGTTTAGTTTTGACTTATGCAAAAGCTAATGTTAAATTTAGAAATAAATAGTATATTTTTAATTATAATTTTAAAAATTAGTTTGAAAACACTTGATTGGACAAAAAACTTGATGTCTTATTTTAAGCTTAGCACCATATGTTATAGTCTCACCAATAAATTCTGCGAACTCTGAGAAGTTGTTTGTGCAAATGGCATGTGTGCAATGGCTTTATGCATGGGAGAATGCATCAGCCTTCATCTCGGGATTTGAGGCCGAAACTAAGGTGATTGGTGCGCTAACTAAAAGAGGTTGGTACGTTTTCATCATGTATTTAAAAATGCTAAAAATTTATTCTGAATTATGATATTGCATCTCAATTATAACTATGTGTTCTTTTAATAGTAGCCAATCGATTGTTTTTGGAGTTCCCCACTGGGTGTTGGATTCACTTACTCAAACAAGATCTCTAATTATTCAAATCGTAGTGGCGATAGATGAACGTATAACTATGAAGTACTTGTTTCCGTAGTAGATATGTAATAAATAGGAAACCTTAGGAATAATATACCAAAATTCCTATCATGTTTTTACTTCTTTGGTTCCCATCTACAAATGCATATGTATTTCTAGTTAAATGGTTTATCATATTTCCACAATATAAATTATGATATTTCTACATAGCTAAGGAAAATTATGCAGGTAATATCTCTTATATTATTTTATATCTCTAGTAATATTTGGATTATACAATAGTATATATTAGTCTCTTATTTATGGATTATGGGAGAGAGTAATATTTATAAGATTAGAGAGAATGCTTTAAAAAATTATATACAGTAGTTTTAATTCTATTTATTTTAATGAAATCATGTAACAAGTCAAATTATGTAAGTTACAATATAGCATCACTCGTGCAAATTGGACTGTATATTGCAAGTTTAGTCATCTTTTTATACAAACTTGTCTTGAAATTTGTATGCAAACTACGATACTATGAAAAAAAATCGATTTTGGTTTGATGCGAAGAGATATTGATATTTGTATGAGGTTGCTAATTGTATTACCAGAACATGATTGTAGGAAATTACATTCAAGAGTTTGTTGCAACTATTTTATAGTGCCAAAGGTTGTCACAAGCATCTTTCATTAACTTCAATGGAAAAATGTTTAGTTGAACTCCATTTATAAATTTGAAGCGTGGAATGTGGAATGCTCTTAAAAATATATTTCTATTTGATTGTGTCAATTACTCTTGATTAGTTAGTACTTTCTAGTAAAGTCTAAATTTAGGAATTTTCAGTAATACATGTGCATAAGCTAAAATTAGCATAGCCATAACTATCTTCCTAATTATCTTTTTATATAGTTGTCCATGTTCTTTTTAAAACCATTCTCCATGATTCTTTTGTGTCATTAGTCACTGCCAAGGCAAGACTCTAGTAATCGATTTGTCCATTAACCGTGATTAGTTTAACTTTGATTTATACAAAAGTTAATGTTAAACTTTAGAAATAAATAACATAATTTTTTTATATTTTAAAAACTCAATTTGTAAACATTTTCTTGGACAAAAAATTTGATGTCTTGTTTCATGCTTAATGCCATCTATCCTAGTCTCACCAATAAACTATGGTAACTCTGAGAAATTTTCAACCCAAATGTCATGTGTGTAATAGCCTTGCCCATATCTTTTTTTCTGGAAATATTTGTATTTCATACATCTCATTGATTTTATTTAATGTATGGATTGTTAATAGTGAAGTGTTAATCTTGCATAGAAGTGAAGCCACCTCTAAAAATATGTATTATTCATGAAAAAATCATGTATTGTTTAATTTATTACTTCTTTCCTCTATAAACATATGTATCTCATACATCCCTTAAGTATTTATTTAATATATAGATTAACAAAAGACATTCTAAGTTTGATCATACCTTTTCAAAAGCATGTCATGGATTTATGGTTATGCATGCAACTAAGGAAACCAACTTGTTAAATTATTTTCAATAATACAAAAACTATACCATCTTAATTTATTTTATATTTGTTTTTTCTTAAAATTAAAAATAACTATTTTAAAATAATAATTGAAAACATATAAATTTGTTCATTCCTTAAATTACTATTATTATATTTTTTATTATTTCTTCTCTTTTTTTTCCTTCCATTAAGAATAAATAAATTTATTTTTAACCGTCATGGAAAACTTATAAATTTGAAACTTTTTAAATTACTATTATTGCATTTTTATTACTATTTTTAAACTATAAAATTTCAAATTAAAACATATTCAACAAATACAAGTAAAACTTTTATTTTACAGTACTATTTAATTTAATTATCTAATTTTGTATCTTAATTTTAAGTTGAATAATAATTGATATTAGTATATTTTTTTTCAAATTAAAATACATTACAATATTGCGTTATCAATTTTTCTATATTATAGCAAAATGTAATATAAGTAGTATTATTCTCTATTTAAAATTTCTATTTAAAATTTCAATGGTAAGGAAAATATTTTATATTTAAATTTATTTGTAATAAATTTTTAACGTAATCTTTGGTATAATTAGGATTAGATATAAGTATTAAGTAATTTTGGTAGATAGATTTTTCTAATTTGGAATAGGGCTTTTAATATTTTAATTTAACTATCAATAGTTATAAGGTGGAAAGAAGAGGTTTAACCTCTATTGAATATTATAGAATATTCTTAGTAATAGTCACAAATCAAAAGTTGAGATTTATCTCAAAAGTGCTCATTCCCTTTCTTCCCTTTTAATTGAATTGATGAATTTAAAAAGAAATGTCATATGAGCATGAGTTACGGTTTTCTTTTACATGTAATATTAATACGTCATGGTATGGTAACATAGCTTGTTTACATTAAGAATGTCTATAGTAAAGTGATGGTAAACCTCCATGGTTAAGAATCTTGTTACATGTTTTTTTAAATGTATATATATTTTAATTCATATATTAATTCTTTTTATAATTGATAAGAGTAATTGTTATGATTTTTTTCAATCTTTGCAATGTCAAATGTACGATGAGGTAAGTGTTTTGATGCTTATCAATGTTTACCAACCATTTAATTTATAGAGTTTCACTAGTTATAACTCTTCTTCAAAATTCTAAAAGTATTATATGTAACAAATATACTATTATAGGTTGATTGAGAGCCTTAATTGACCCTTCAACTTAGTAAATTTTTGACAATTTTTTTTTTCTTTTTGTAAGCTTGGCAAGACGACATCTTCCTCATGTCCAATATATCACTTGGATCGGGGCAAGGAATTGAAATGGTGAGTTTACATCAAGGAGTGCCTTAATAGAGCACCTGGTCTATCCAAGATTCCATGGACAAAATTTTGACAAACGTTTTATTATCTATCTCTAACTAAATTTAATTTGATATTAAGAAAATCAACTTAGAATAACTATAATTAAACTTTAATTAGTCATTGATTAATATTGATTAGCTTAGAAAAATGATAATGAAATTGTAGTTATACATCAATAATTATAAGTAATTTCAAGTTAATATTAAAAAATTGTAGTTAGCTTCAGAAAAATATAATGGGGAAATTTAAGGGTGGAAATTTATCTTAGTGAAAAAATTTGCTAAATTTTTCTATTCTTTAATATGTAATTATAAAACCTTTCAGAAATTAAATTGCAAATTTTTTTATCTTATGAAATTTCAACAAA